>JAQJIZ010000058.1:0-202867 GCA_029873605.1 Rhodosporidiobolus sp. SP3-3/4
ACGAGGACAAGGTGCGCGAGGCGTGGAAGATGATGGAGCAGGGCGCGAGGTTCGAGGCGCCCGTCGTCGAGATGAAGCACCAGATGTGAGCGGGTGGTGAAGGAGGAGGAAAAGGAAGGAGCCGCATCCCCCGCTTGATCAGTACCCTCTTCTCTCCCTAGCCCTGAGTTCCCCGGCTGGCCGTCAGTACCCTGCATCGCGAGAGTGAGTTTGCCCTCTCAGCCTTTTCTATTTGCGAGTGAGAGTGAATAGCAGGAAAGGAGAATGGTCGCCACTCTCGCTGCCCCTTCTCATTGCGGCCTGAATATTCTGGAAAGACCTCTTTCTTGCTGCCCCGGCGCTCTCTACAGCCTACTCCGTCCTCTACTCCCTCTTCGAATCCTTCGCCGCCGCCTCCCTCGCCTTTTGCTGCCTCGCCCGGTAGGCGTGGTACCGCTTGTCCGTCCCGAGCAGCCAGTCCCAGTGGCGGAAGGAGGAGGCGTAGCAGTCGACGAACTGCTGGTGGTCTGGGACGAGGAAGAAAGGAGGAAAGTCAGGAAAGCTAGGAGAAGAAGAGGAAGAAAGGGGAGAGCGGGAGACGGACGGTAGTCATGGTGCTACGGGGACGAAAGGGGGATCAGATGGACGCAGAGAGGAACTAAGGGGAAGAACGCACATCGGCGCCCGCCCATGCCGGGAAGACCTTCCTCAGGCTCCAAGGAAAGTCGTAGCCGGAGTGCGAGTCGACGGCCTGAAAGAGGCGTAGGCTGATCCAGATGTACATTCTGCAGGGAATGGACGTCGGCATCTCGCTTCGTGAGGGCGCCAAGGGAGGTAGCAGAAGGGGCGAGAAAAGGACGGACGTGATGATGTGCATGTTGCCGCCGCTGAAGTAGCAGTAGGCGAGTGGGGCGAGTACGGTACCCGCACCGAGCGCGAGAACCTCTATCGGGTGGGCGTACTCAGCGGCCAGGCCGAACGGGGCGGAGTAGGTGTGGTGGATCTGGGCGAGGAAGAAAAAGTCAGGAAGCGCCCGAACGGCGCAGAAAGATGCAATGCTGGCTCACCTTGTGGATGCGCTTGTAGAAGTAAGGGAGGTGGAAGAGGCGGTGCGCCCAGTAGTGCCAGGTGTCCTCGATGAGGAAGAAAAGGGCGACCTGCCAGGCAATGGTCTGCCAATGCGGGAAGGGGACATGCCAGGTCTTCATCCCGACGCTCGCCGCCATGGGGAAGAAGAGGTAGATCTAAGGAGGCGAGGCAGGGCAGGGTGAGCTGAAACGGCAATGGAAGGAAAGGAAAAAAGGGCGGACCTGCGGCAGCTCGACCGAGAAGTGCGTCAACAGTACCCCTCTGGTGCACTTCCACTGTTCCGCCGCGCTCGGGATCTTGGTCGGCTGGATCTTCCACCGGCGGAAGTAGGCCAGCTGATCCATGACCATGAAGGGGATGCAGCGGCCGAAGTAGAGCAGCTCGTGGAGGACCTGCACAGGCGGGATGGTCAGCAGTGGTGAGAGAAGCACGGGATAGATACATACGAAGGACATGACACCTGTTGCGAGGATCTGTAGGAGGAACACGGTCAGCCTTTTGCGAGGAGGAAGACGGACGAGAAAAGCGTGCTGGGTTGCCGAACCAGCGGTACCACACTACCCATCCCCGCTCGAGGACGTTCAGCGCCGCGAATTCGACGCCGGTGTACGGGTCGGGGAAGGAGTGCCGCTTCGACGCCTGCGAGAGGAGGACCGTCGCGTTGTGGAGGAGGAAGTCGACGTCCATCTTCGCTTGCGGGTCGGGTGTGGGACGCAGGAGAGCAGCACGGTAGCGTGTCGAGCAAGCTGAAGCAGCCTCAGCGAAGGTGGAACGAGAGATGCGCCCCATCCTCCCCCTTCGACGGTCTTCGCGACTCAACTGCCGAGGCGATTTGCGAGGTGGACGGCCATGCAAGGACGAGCCTGAGCGGCGCAGACGAAGCGGAAGCGAGAACAGCAGCGAGGAAGCGCGAGAAGGGACGAGGTCGAGGAGCGGAACTCGCGAATCTGCTCGCTTTGCTTGCTTCTCCTCGCGACAAAAGACGTCGAGAGACTGGATGCGATTGAGTCGACACAGCGAGAGTGGACGGATGAGGGTGAATATAGGCGAACTCAAGGGAGGGAGGCCAACGATGTACAGCGGGCAACGAGGAAAAGGGTAAACAACGGACAAAACGAGGTGAAGGCAGGGCACAAGGCGTGTACAGAGGGAAATGTAGTGTCTGTGAAAGTGGAAGGAGAGAATCAAGGATGCGCGGCCACCCTCACCGGACGTAGCGGAAGCTCGCCGCATCCCTCGCATCGTACGCCGCCCCTCCTCCGCCGCCGCCGCTCAGCACGCCCGCCGAGTCAAACGAGCTCGCCCTGCCCGCTCCTCCGACGAGCACCGGGACAGGCGGCGGGAAATCCTCGTCCTGATGCTGCTGATGTGCAGCGGCAGCGCGCAAGTCCGCCTTGGACTTGCTCCGCCCGAACGCGCCCGCGAGGTTCATCGAGAAGACCTTGCTCCTCGAGCGACTCTTGCGCGTGCCCGTATTGCTCACGCCCGAGCCAGTGACGGTGGCGTTCCGCCGCTCGTCGTCGATGCCGCTGCCGAGGCCGAACTCGTCCCCGTTCGAGCGGGACGGGTCGTGCGCGAGCGAGTAGGCCGAGCGCGCGCCGCCGTAGTGGGCGTAGGGATGCGAGGCGGGCGGCCGGGCCGGGTAGCCGTTCATCGAGGTCGGCGTGGTCGGCGACGAGGACGGGTCGAGCTGGGGCGGGAGTGGCGGGCGTTGCTGCTGCTGCGGCGAGTGGTAGATTGCCTCGGAAGGCAGAGAAGGGAGGCTATTCTGCAGCCTCGGGTGCGGGTACGCGCCGTCGACAGGTCCGGGCGAGTCGAGCGCGGGGTGGTGCGGATCGTCGACGAGCCCGACGTCCGGGTGGTGGTGGCTGACGAGCACGCCGCCGAGGAGGACCTCGGGCTCGTCCTGTGCGCTGTCAACGACGGTGACGACCGGCTCAGGGCTGCCCAGCCTCGCTGCTGCTGCCGCCGCCGCCGGGTCGCGAAGCGAGTCGAGCGACGGCCGGCCGAAGCTGTTCCTGCTCGGGAGGACGTTAGGGCGCCCCTTTGAGCGCGTGGAGGTGTACGAGCCCATCGTGAGGATGCTCTGGCGGTCGGCGGCGATCGGGCCGGCGGAGGACGAGGTCGGAGGCGGCATGGTGTAGCTCGAGGCGCGGAAGTTGGCGGCGGGGTGGAGCGGCGGCGTGTACGGCCCGAACGAGTCGACGGACGAATTGGACGCCGAGCGCTGGTGGTACCGCGGCTCGTTGACGAGCGCCGAGAGCGGCGGCGGCGGGGCAAGCTCGTCGTCGTCTCCGGCTCCCCGGCCGGCGACGGCGACAGTGAAGGGCGCGCCCGAACCAGAGAGAGGCGGGTAGGTGAGCTCGGCGCCGGGCGTGGCGGGCGCAGAGACGGAAGCCGGGAGGTCCTTCTTGCCGACGAGCTTGTTGAAGAACCCCTTGATGCCCTTTTTCTTCTTCTTCCCGCCGCCCGCCCCTCCGAGCTCCGCCTCCCTCGCCTCGGCCGCCGCCGCGGCAAGGACGCGGTCCCTCTCCCTCTGCTCGGCGTGGCGCGCGACCGCCGGGTCCGACATGCTCGGGTACGTCTCGTACGTGCCGCCGTACCCTCCGTAGCCGTACCCCTGCTGCGGGTGGTGGTGGCTGAGCGAGTGGTGCGCGCCGCCGCCGCCGCCGCCGTACGCGTACGGCAGGTGGTGCTTGTCCTGCGACAAGCCGAGGTGCATGTCCATCATGCTCCCGCTCGGGGCAAAGCTGAGCACGCTCGCGCTCGCGCTCTGCCGGAACCGGCTCCACATGCTCGTCCTTCTGGTGTCCGCCCCAGCGCCGCCGATGCTGTCGAGCCCGGGCGAGGTCGACCGCAGGTCGGTCGTCGAGCGCGCAAACTTGCCGAACCCGAACCCGCCGCCCGAGGTGCGCGTCGAGGGCGCCATGCTCGTCGCCGGGCTCTTGGGGGGGGACGTCCCGCTCGTCCCGCCTCCACCGCCTTGAGAAGGGGACGAGAACCGGCGGAGCTGGTTCCCGAGCCACGGCTGGTCGCCCGCCGAGTAGCTGCGGATGCTCGCCCCGCTCGAAGCCGCGAAGGGCGGGTTCGGCGGCGCGATGAGCGTCGGGCTCGCCGGCGCCGCGCCGTTCGACCCGGGCGGGAACAAGCTCGCAGACGAGTAGCGGTTCGTCTCGTCCGCGAGCGTGCTCCTCGACCGCGTCTTTGCGGCTTTATCTGCCGCGCGGGCGTAGGCTTCCTCGCGCTCGATCGCGGCCCTTTCGGCGGCGAGCGATGCGGGCGAGAGGAGCGAAGAGGTGCGGTTCGCCGAGGCGTTGTGCGCGAGCGTCGACGGGCGCGTGTCGATCCGGTGCGGCTGCGGGAAGGCGTGCTGCTGTTGCTGCTCGGCCGCGAGGGAGGCGGCTTCGCGCGCTTGGCGCTCGAGCTCGATGAGGTGGATCTGGGTCGCGAGGTAGGTCTGGAGGGTACGCCAGCGGTGCGCGGCGGCGGGAGGATTCTGCGAGTCCCGGCACTCGCCATCAGTACCTCCTTCTCAGGGAGAGGGGAACAATGAGGTGGCGAAAATGAGAGCGAAACGCACCATCGCCGTCAGCACCTTCAAGTTCCCGCTCGTCAGCGCCTGCCCCTTCCCGAACCGCTTCCTCCACCCTGCTGCTCCTCCTGCTCCATTCCCATGCGCATTCGAGCTCCTCCCCCCCAGACTCTCCCTCGAGTACCCCGCCCCGCTCGTCCTCCGCGCCCTTCCCGCGCTCTCCAAGCTTCCCGAGTGCTCCCCACTCCAGCTCCCCTCCCCTCCCTGCCCCTGCTGCCCCTGAATCGGGGGGTTCTCCCCCTCCCACCTGCACTGCTCCTCCCACTCGGCGTCGCTCGCGCGCTCCCACACGCCCGCGGTCGTCACGTCCACGTCGGCCATGTCGCGGTCGCGCATCATGCACTCGACGCAGATCTCGGGCTGGGGGATCAGGTGCGGCGGGAGGGGCTGCTGTTGCTGCTGCTGTTGTTGTTGCGCTGCAGGAGGGGAAGCGAGCGCGGCGGTCGGCGGAGCGGGCGCGGGGGAAGCTTGAGGAGGGGGAAGAGAAGCGGGCGTGGGAGAAGGCGAGGACGACCCCGGCTGGGCCTGCTGCGCCGCCTTCTCGGCCTGGAGCGCCTGCAAGCTCGGCCCGACGAGCTGGGGGCTCTTCGGGCCGCCGAGCGAGCCCGTCGCGCTCGCCTTGCGCTGCCCGCCGTACAGCTGCTGCTGCTGCTGTTGCGCCGCAAAGCTGAGGTTCGTAGCCGTCCCTGCAGTCGGGGGCGAGGCAGGAGAAGCGGCACCCGAGGCGGAGGCGGAGGCGGACATAGACGCGAACGACGCGGCGCGGATGATCGAGTTGCGGCCGATGCCGGCAAAATTGCCCGGCTCGCCGCCGCCGCCGACGCCTCCGAGCCCGTCGGGGAGGTCGAACGCGAGCGAGCCGGGGCGTCCGACGTCCCCGACGCCGGTGAGGAAGGGCGTGAGGCTGTCGCGCTGGCTCGCCTGCGGCTGCTGCTGCCGGGCCGTTGGCGAGTCGGCGAGGAGCTCGCTCTCCTCCGCTCCCGCTGCTCCTCCCACCGCTCCTCCCGAGGCGGCGACTCTTGACGGCGATGTGACATGCGGCGGGTACGGCCCCCTGTCCGCCGCCGAGAACGCCGGCGCCGGCGGGCCGAACGCCGGGAACGAGTTGCTCGCCCGCTCTGCAGCGTCCGAGGCGGCGCGAGTGGAGGCTGCGCGGCCATTCGGGAGGCCGACGAAGGAAGCGCGGTTGGATAGCTGAGGTGGAGGTGGGTGGGCGGGGGCGGGCGAGGAGGGTGAGGAGGAGGGTGGGAAGGGAACGGCGGAGGTGGGAAGCTGAGGAGGAGGGGGAGAAGGAGTCGACGCGTCGGTAGGAGGGAAGGAGTACGACGAGGGCGCGGAAAGGGCTGGGCGGGAGACGGGTTGTGAAGAAGACGCCGGCGGGAGGGACGAGGTCGAGCCCTGCCGCGGGTACGGCGGGTCGGGAAGGAGCATCGGCCGCCTCGACAGGCTGCTCCCACCCTCTGGCTGGTCGTACGGCTCGGCAGGACGCGTTTCGCGCGTCTCGCCGGCTGGCCGCTCAGGACTCGTCCGGCTCGCTCCGCCCGCGCCGCTGCTCGACCCGTCCCCCTGGACCGATTCCAGCGCGTTCACTCCCGCTGCGCTGAGCTGGTCGTGAGCTGCTGGTTGTGGTTGCCGAGCGTGAGGAGGTGGGAGGTGGTCGAAGCGAGTGGGGAGGGAAGGGTTTGGGCGGTGGTCGACAAGCGGTGGGGCGTAGGACGCGCCGGGAGGGAGCTGCCTGTGCTGCTGCGGGTGAGGGAGATGAGAGTGCTGCTGGGGCGTGGCAGAGGGAGGAGCCGAGGCGAAGAGCGGGAACGAGGCCGATCTCGAGTGGTGGTCGGAGATGCCGGCGGAAGATGAGGCCACAGGGTGAGGGAGCGAGGGCGGGTGGGGGCCCGTCGAGGCAGAGAGCATCCTCCCGTCGTGCTGCTGCCCCTCTTCAGAGCGAGAGAGGGAGAGAGTCGACTGCGGGATGCGGTGCTGGCGAGCGAGCGACGACGGCGATGCGGGTGCTGGCGGTGGTTGCGCTGGGAGGGTGATGCGGTGGGTGGCAAGGTGGTGCAGGCTGTGTACGAGTGCAAGAGCGGGTGAGCGAGCTGTACCGTGCTCGAGGGTCGACACGCTAGTCCTCCCCGGTCGCGTACGGCGGTCAGAGCGGAGGGGGGAACGAGTGAACGCACCTCAGCTGCGGGCTGACCGGGCAGGGCGCGGTCGGGTCGAGGCAGACGCGTTCGTGCGTTGGGCGTACCCAGGTCGAGTCGAGAGAGGGAGGGAGGGAGGGAGGAGGATGGGAACGCGGGGAAGGCGAAGCGACGGCGGGCAGGCGACCACGACAAGGGGTCCAGCACTCTTCTCCTTCTGATCAAGACACGCGACTCGGTGGGTGGAAGGCAGCACCTCGGCGCGCAGCACGACCGCTCGACTCGCTGCTTGCTTTCCACCCCCTTTCGAGATGGGCTCGTCGAACCAAACACGGCTTGCCCTCTTTTCCTCTCCCTCCTTCACGCGCTCAGCTACTCCGCCCCTATGGAAGTACTCGGGATCGTCGGGATCAGAGGTACAGAGAGAGGAGAGGCCGCGATGGGGATGGGAGGGAGCCCCCGTCGTCGACGATGGCCTTTTCCTCCTCGTCTCGCCGCTTCAGACGGCCTGAGCTGCGCAGGAAGCTCGTCGGTGGTCCTCCAGTCAGTCAGCGCGGGGGCTCGGGACCGCCGGGAGGAGCGCGATCTGGCGATGGCCTTGCCACCGGGGCGGCGCAGCTGGGCGAAAGGAAGAGGACGCGGTGGAAAAAGGGGCTCACCAGCCTCGGGCAGGTGCTTGTGGAGAGCCATTAGAGCGTTAATCTTGGAGAGAGGCGTGTGGGTGGATCAGAAGGATCAGAAGGACGAAGCGGAAGCGAAAGCAGAGGCGAGAAAAAGCGGGCGGCGGTGACGAGGTGGCATCTCTGATCTTTGGGCACCCCATTCGGCCAGCAGCGCCGCATGCCACTCGTCGTGTGGCTCACTTGACACTCTTGCGGGCCCGCCGCCTCCGCCCCGCGCCTCTGCAACCCAGCTGGCCTACCCTCGCCCGCTCGAACCGCCCGTCCTGCCGCGCCCATTGTACCGATAAGGCCTGCGTCCGTCTCCTCATGCCTGGGGAGTCGCTTATGTGAGCTCTGACGAGTTCGAGGAGCTGCCCAGCCGGGGAGGTGGGCGGATGAGGCGAGGAAAGGCGGCGCAAGAGAGGCGGAAGCGAGAAGAGCGGCACCAGCGCCGGCCGAGCTGGGAGTGGGTGAGGTGGGCTTGATGAGGGCTGTGAATGCGCTCCGAGGGTCAGAAAAGCCCTAGCGTGTGTGGTGCGGTAGCCGGCGTCGAGGCCAAGTCCAACCTCGAGGAACGTTGGCCTCGCTCCTTGCTCTCGCCTCTTTCCCACCTACACCCACTCGATGTGAGCTCTCCACCCTCTTACAATGCTCCTCCGCCCCTGCCCACCCTTGCCCACCCTGTCTGTACACTCCCGAGCGGAACATCGCCTCCCGGACGAGCGAAAAGTCCTGGAGCGACGTGTGCACCATCGGGGACCGCGGGAGGCCAACACGGGCACTCAGGGGCACTGTGGACAGTGTGGGAGCTAGCTGGAGGGCATAAGGAGGTCTGGCAGGCGCTTGCAAGGCCAGGGGAAGAGCGAGCCGGCCGACAGGACTAGCAGGTCGCCCGCCAGCGCGATGAGCGCGCGGGAGAGCACCCCGCTGACTTGTGGCCCTCGCAGAATCATGCCTGCCCACTGCTGCCCTCCCTTCCGCGCCGACCACATCGGCTCGCTCAAGCGTTCGTCCCTTTCTTCCTCCTGCGTCTCCTGCCCCACTCACCCCCTCGCGCGCCCTGCAGGCCCCCTCAATCTCCTCCAGAAGCGCGCCGAGTTCGACGCGGGCAAGTGCACGGCCGCCGAGCTCAAGGCCGTCGAGGACCAGGCGATCAAGGACGAGGTCAAGCGCCAGCAGGACGTCGGCATCAAGGCCGTCACCGACGGCGAGTTCCGCCGCCACATGTTCTGGGACGGCTTCCACAACAACCTCGACGGCATGGTCGTCGTCAAGAACCCCGGCCGCGAGCTTTTCAAGATGTGCGTTTCGCTTTCTCTTCTTTTCTCTTCTTTTCGCTTGTCCTTTCAACAGGTGACTGACTCGTGAGCGTGACGAAGGTACGTTCCTGACATCAAGGCCTTCTTCGAGTCCCACGCCGAGAAGCCCGGAGACACGATGATCTGCACGGGCAAGCTCGTCCGCAACAAGCCCATGTACCGGTCCGTCCTTCCTCCCCTTCCCTTCCCTCCTCTCTCTTACTGACCCCACTCTGTCCCACCCAGCCCCGAGTTCGAGTACGTCGCCTCGCTCGTCAAGCCCGAGGAGGTCAAGAACGTCAAGATCACGCTCGCCGCGCCCGAGTGGTACCACCTCCGCCACGGCGAGCACGCGTTCGACAAGGCCGTCTACCCGACCGAGGTCGAGTACTTTGCTGACCTCGCCAAGGCGTACCGCGCCGAGCTTGCCGACCTCTACGAGGCCGGCTGCCGCAACGTCCAGTTCGACGACCCGCTCCTCGCTTACTTCGTGCGCTTCTTCCCTCTCCTTCTCATGCAGTAGGTCGTCACTGACGCTCTCAACGCTGCCCTCTCGCAGTGCGCCACCTCGATGCTCGAGGGCATGAAGGCCGAGGGCACCGACCCGGCCAAGGTCCTCGACCAGTACATCCAGCTTTACAACGACTGCGTGCGCGACGCGCCGGCCGACATGACGATCGGCCTGCACTTGTGCCGCGGCAACTTCAAGGACGGCATGCACTTCTCCGAGGGCGGATACGAGCACATCTCGAAGAAGCTCTTCAAGGAGCTCAACGCCCACGTCTACTACCTCGAGTACGACACGGTCCGCGCTGGTGGCTTCGAGGTACGTTTCTCTTTCTTTCTTTCCCTTCCTCAAGACAGACAGCCGACTGACCGCTTCTCCCGCGCCTTTCCCAAACAGCCCCTTGCCGACCTCCCCGCCGACAAGGTCGTCGTCCTCGGCCTCGTCACGTCCAAGTTCCCCGCGCTCGAGGACAAGCAGGAGCTGATCAACCGGATCAACGAGGCGGCCGACTTTGTCGCCCAGGGTGCCGGCCAGACGCGCGAGCAGGCGCTCCAGCGCCTGTGCATCTCGCCCCAGTGCGGCTTTGCCTCGCACGCCGAGGGCAACCCGGTCAACTTTGACGACGTGCGTCTTCTCTCTCTTTCCCTCTCCGACGTTTGGACGCAAACTGACCCGTCTTCCCGCTTCCTCGTCCCGGTAGGTCATCGCCAAGCTCGGCCTTTGCGTCGACGTTGCCCGCGCCGTCTGGTCCGACGCCGCCTAGGCGCGCTCGTTCTCGTCGTGCTGAAGCGCCGGCGAGTGCCTAACCGCACCCGCCGTCGTTGTCGCCGTCGTCCGCCTCTTCCCTTTTCTCCCTTCTTCCGGTTTTCGTCTCTCTGGGTCTTCCACGGTGTTTCTATACCCCTCCCTCTCTCGCATCTCAACATGTCGTATCGTTCCTTCCCTTCCACCCGCATCCGTTCATCCAAGTAGCAACCCCCAACGAAAAGTAGCTGTGCAAGTTCAACCTGCCGTTCTCCCCACCGCCTTTCCCAGTATACAGATCGTGTCGTGCTCACTTTGAAAGGCTCAGGAGCAGCAGAGGAGGGAATTGGGACGCGAAGGAAACGCGTCGGCCAGCCTCTCAGGGGCCCTCTTGCACCTCGTCCATCCGCTCGCGCGCCCTGCTGCCTGTTCGCCCTCTTATGCAGTCCAGTGGGCCCTACTCGCCCGTGTACGGCACCCCGTCGCAGCCCTACTCGCCGCCGCTGGCCTCGGGCACTGCCAGCCTCGACGCGTCGTCGTCGTCCTTGTCGTCCACCGCCGCGGGCGCTGCAGCTCCACCGCTCCAGCGCACGGGCAGCGCACTCTCCACGGCGGGCAAGGGCAAGATGGTCGATCGGGCGCTGGGTGGGCAAGACGGACTCGCGGCTCGGGCGGAGGAGGGCGGCGTCGACCAGAGCCAGGACGCCATCGAGCGCGTGTTGAAGCGCGCGCAGGCCAACAAGGTCCGTCTTGACTTGCTCTCCCGCGCGCGTAGACTCCCGCAAGGGGCGGCGTCGGTGGACGGGCCGGCACCTGACCGCCTCTTCTTCCTTGTCCCTTCCTCTTCAGCTTGCAAGGACGTTCCGCGCTCGACTTGCGCAGGCTGGACTTCGCGCTCAGCAGGGCGCGGCAGTGCCGTGGCAGGACGCGTCGCTCGGGCAGCAACAGCAATTCGTCGTCTCGCCGCCGCATCCGACCGCTCCGCCTCAACAGCAACAGCAGGCTTTCCCGCCTCAGCAGCAGCACTACCCTCTCCAAGCTCAGCAGCCCCAGCAGCCGCAGCAGCACTTTGTCGCCGTCCCCTCGCCTTACGCTTCGCAGCTTTCGCCCTACCAGCAGCAGGAACAACAAGCGCTTTACGCCCAGCAGCAGCCGCCGCTGCCTCACCCGGGCCAGCAGCACCAGTACGCCGGCGGGATGGACGCCATGCTCGACGGCGCGGCCGGCGCGCAGCCGTACATGCTCGACTCGCACGCGCAACTTCCTCCTCCGAAGCGGTCCCGCTCGTCCCTGAACGTGAACAACCACGCCAGCTCGGCCTACCACGACCCGCACCACCTCCCGCAGCAGCACCTCCTCCCGCCTCCTTTGCCGTCGACGGCGCAGGAACCGCACGCGAGCAACTCGTACAACAACGCGAGCGTGTACGCGCCCCAGCCGCAGCCCGTCCAGCACGTCTCGCCCTACTCGACCGCGGGCGTGTACCAGTCGCCATCTGCGTTCGCGCCTACTGGCGCAGGGTTCGGTTCGCCCATGGACGGCACCGGCGCGAGGCCGAACAAGCGACGGCATCCCTCAGCCTCGGCGGCCCCGGAGGGCGGCAGCCGCATTTGCATGGCCTCGCCGCGCGCGCGCACCAAGGCGACGCGCCGCTCGCCGGGCAAGAGCATCGCGCTCGGGAACGGCGCCGCGCCGCCCGGCTCTGGCTCGGGCGGTCCCTTGTCCTCCTCCGACCCCAACTTTTCCTCGTTCGTCGACGCGGCCGCGGCGCTGACGGGCATGGCGAGGGCGCCGAGCGACCCGAGCCAGGGCGGGAGCGGCGATGAGGACTCTCAGCAGCACCAGGCGCTGGGAGCCAGCGGGGCGAACGGCGCGCCGTTCCCTCCTCCGCCTCGGCCTTCAACACCCGAGCGAGGCGGCCCAGGAGGGGGGAAGAGCGCGCCTGGGGCGCCCGGCTCGGGAGGAGAGGCCGGCGCGGCCGAAGCGGCGGACCTGATGCTCTACCTCGCGCAGAGCCCGAGCCCGGTCCAGCCGCGGCGGACGGCGCCGAGCGCGGCGCTTGGGGGCGAGGGCGCCGGGATCAAGGGGAGGCGGCTATTCTCTGGGGTGGGCGAGCTGGGCGGGGGAGAATCGGCAGGAGCAGGAGGGGGAGGTTTCGGCGGCGAGCTTGGCGAGGCGTTCGGTGCCGGCGGAGGAGGGGGAGGGGGAGCAGGAGGGCTCGGCGACGCTTTCGGCGCGGCCGACGCCCTCGAGCCGACCAAGCCGTCCGCCTCGGGGCTCGAGACGCCCCTCGACCTCGGCGGCGGCGGCGCCCCCGCCACGCCCGGGCGGCAACGGCAGGCTTCGTTCGGCGGCAAAGGAGGCGGCGGCGACGCGTGGGAGACGTTCATCAATGCGAGCCCGAGCCCGAAGCGGAGCTCGAGGCGGGCGAGCGGGCTCAGGGGGAAGCAGCAGCAGGCGGCGCAGGCGGAGGAGCAGGCGGCTTGGTGATGGGGCGGAACTCTTTTCTTCTCTCTTCTCACACCACGGACCGGACTGTCCAGCATCCCACTCTACTATATATTCCCTTCCCTCTCCTTTGACTTCTTCCTTCCCTCTCCTCGCGCCCAACCCCCTGAGATCTGTCGATTCCCTCCTTCTCTCCGTAGTATAGATACCTCCATGAAGTGTCCGTGCCTTTCCGTATGCTTCCCGCCTTGCTTCGAGCGAGAGGAAAGGCGCTCGAGAGAAACCACGGGACAAAGCCGACGAGCGGTCCTTCCGCTTCAAGCGGCACCCATCTCCTCCTCTCGCACTTCGCGCACTGGAGTAAGGCAACACGTAGCATACTGCGCCCCGCCTTGGCCTGACTCAGCCCAGCGGCGCGCTCACGCCCAGCTCGAACGTTGCCAGCACCGCCCGGCGGAACTCGGCAATGTTGTAGTCCACGAGGGCGGCGTGCTGGTCTTGGGCGTGCGGGCGGAGGAGGGCGACAAGGGAGAGGTGGCTGCGTAGGTGGGAAGGGATTGAAAAGGGGTGAGTACGAGGCAGAGCGAAGTTCGCCCGCGCCGTTCGCCCCGTCGAGGCCCGTACTCAGATAGGAAGTACGGAGGCCGAGAAAGAAGGCAGAGCGGAGCGACGCACTCGTTGATGCTCCACTGCGCGATCGTCGCCCCCGTCCCGAGCCTAACCTTCGAGTGCGGCAGCCGTCCCTTCCCCTTCCTCCTTCCTGCTTCTGGTCCATCTACCGCGTCACCGCCACCGTTCGAGGGTAGTGATGCGGTCGAGGCTGACAAGGGCGCGATGGAGGATGCCGCGCCGGAGGAGTCGCGGCGCGGTGTTGGAGAGAGAGGGTTGGAGAGGCTGCGGGAGTGGTCGGCGGAAGAGAGGGCGGAGGAGGTTGTGGGGCTGAAGGACGAAGAACAGTCAGTTCTTGCAGGGTGAAGAAGAGCAGGAGAGGAAGGCGAACTCGTAAAGCTGAGTAAAGTCGCCGACGAGGTCGAGGTAGTCGGCGCAGATAACGTAGGTCTGGTTGTCGAGCGGGGCAGAGTCGGTCGCGATGTAGATCTTGGACGACGTCTCGAAGAGGAAGGCTTTGTCCATCGAGCATTGCTGCAGCACGACTCGAGATCTGGTCAGTCTCACTGTGCGGCAAGGGAGAGCAGGGAAGGACGCACCTGACAAAGCAAATCCAGCAGCCGCTCGAGCGTCGCCTGCTCCGGGATGAGCTTTTGGATGACCTTAGAGAGGGCCTCGTAGATCGAGGTGTCGAAAACAGATGTAAGGTGGTAGAAGACGTTCATGTTCGACTCGAGCTCGGGCGACATGTCGAATAGCTCCTCTGTGAGGCGGTCGCGGAGGTTTTGGAGAGTGTCTACGAGCCGAAGGGGTTCACTCGGGAAAGAAAAAGGGGAAGAGGAGAAGAACGGCGCACCTAACCGGTAGTCCTCCGACATGCCGTCCACCTTGTGCAGGAAGATCTCGAACTGGATGCCCGGGTTGGCGGTGTAGGCCTTGTGCATCGTGACGCTCAGCTTGCGGATCATGTCGTGCAGGGTCGACTGCGCGTCGAGGACGAAGATGACGGCGTCCGTGTCCTCGAACGAGAGGTTGAGCTGCTCCGGGTCCAGCTGGCCGCCGGGGAGGTCCCACATGCGCATCGAGAGAAAGGAGCTATATGAGGGAAAGGGTGAGCGAAGGAAGAGAGGCAGGTAGGGCGAGGAGGACGGACTTGATGTCATCCGAGGAGGACTTCGCCGTCTTCTCGATGAAGAGGGTGTCGCTGGGTGCCATGCCTTCGAAGACGACCTTGCGGATGCTGGACTTGCCGCCGCTGCGGAGAGGAAGAGAGTCAGCTGTCGGACGAACCCCGCCCAAACCGCGCTCGATGGAATTGCGGGAGACCCTCCCAGCTCGGAAAAGGAACGTGGAACTCGCCTGCGTGGCCCCATCAACAGCACCCTGGGTTTCCTCCTCCCCCTCGCGTCGACCTCCTCGCCCGCTCCTCCCGCTCTCTCCGCGCCCGCCGAGGGCAGGTGCATGCCCGGATGTGTTCCGTAGGTGGTGTGCTGCCCTGTGATGCTTACTGGTGGGCCGGACGAGGTCGAGGCGACGCGCGAGATGGGCTGGCAGTGAGGAGGGCGAGGTGGGGAGGAGAGCAAGAAGCGAGCCATGGGGCGTTAGAGCGGGAGCACAGCAGGGTCTTCAAAGCTCGACCTACCTGCATGGAAGGGCGTGCGAGCGGTTCCGAGTGGTTGATGCGTAAGTCGGAGGGTGACCCTCGTCAACATGAGGGGTCGTGGGTCAGGGCGGCTGCAACTGCTCCTTGCGCTTTTCTTTCCACTCGCTCATGCTCTCGAACCTTCCGCGAGAAGGGAGGAAGCCCGAGAGCCTGGAAAACAGCGGGGAGCAGGTACGAATGCAGCGTCCGTTCTTCTTCTCCTTCTTCTCCTGATCCTCCTCCTTCTTCCCTTCTCTTCTTGTTGTTCTTCATCCCCGCCTTGTCTAGTCCACCAAGCGGAACGAAATCGTCGCGAAGACCTCTTCTTCCTCGGGTCCCTCCTTCCCGTCCGGCCGAGGCACCATGCGCGTCGAACGTAGCGTGTAGCGGATCGGCATCTTGGTGAAGTACTGGGCGATGTCTGCCAGAGAGGTCGAACGGAGGAGCAATGAGGTGAGCAGGAGGCAGAGGAAGCGAGGCGGAGAGAAGGAAAGGAGAGCGCACTGATGTTGACCGGGCCCATCTTGATGTCGAGCGTATTGAGGTCGGCGAAAGGCGTGAAGAACGAGGCAGTGTAGATGCTGTCCGAAAGGAAAATCAGCTCGCATGGGGAGGAGCCTTAAGAGGAAAGGAAGACGAGCACGCACAGGTCCGGGTCGTACACGAAGTCCTTGCGGTGCTGCCCACCGTTCGTCACAAAGTGCTTCCTCCGCTGAGCAACGGTGCGAGGGTGGTCCGGGTCAAGGAAGACGAAAGTCGAGTCCTGTGCCAGAAGAAATGTATGAGACAACTTCCATGGGCGGAAAAGACAGAAGCAGAAGAACGCACCTCGGCCGCATCCGTCGCCTCATCCCCGTACCTCCACGGCCCCAGATCCCTCAACAGGCTCTCCTTCTGCTGGTACGGCCCGTCTGCCTTCGCCGCGGTCGCATTGCTCGTTTGCACCAGCTGGTCCGCCATGAGCAGGTGGTCGTGCCCTTGCTCGCTGCCCTTCTTGGCCGAAGACGTCGAAGACTCGAGCGCGTGTGCGAGGGACGAGAGGGAAAAGCGCGACTTTTTCTTCGTCCCGCTGCTCGGCGTTGGAATGCCGCTGCTGTCGCCGCTCTCCGCGCGCGGGACTGGAGCGCCCCAAGAGAAGGAGCCACTGCCGCCGTGCGAGCCCGTCTCGCCAGGCGCGGGCGACTCGGAGCGTGCGGGCGACTGCTCACCGCCTGTACAGGCACCGTTTGAGCCGGCGAGGTGTTTTGGGAGGGTGCCGAGCGCGAGAGAGGAGGGGTGGTGAGCGAGACCGGGGCGGGCGGAAGAAGCGGAGGCGGTAGAGGCGGGGGTTGCGGCACCGGAGGAGGAAGAGGACGAGGAAGGGAGAAAGAGGTGGGAGTGGGTCGAAAGGAATGCGTCGACGCGAGGGTCGCCCTTGAGCTGTAGGGCGGGAAACAGAGAAGATATGGAGGAAAAAGTCAGCAGAGGTTGTGCAGAAGAGTGGTTGCAGTACGTACGCCGAGGAAACGCCAGTAGTTCGCCTCGCGCCACTTGTGCTTCGAATCAAGCTCCTCCGTCGGGACGAACGAACCCGCCTCTGCTTCGCCGGCATGATGCGGATGCTCCGAGTCATGGTGCGAGAGGATGACGGCGCGGGAGAGGGCATCCGGAGAGGGGTAGGCGCTGCGCAGATGCGAGAAGCGAACGGAGGGAAAGGCTGATCAGTAAGCGCTCGCTGCGAGCGGGCGACTCCGGACGACGGTGACGCACCAGAGTGTGTTCATGCAGGCGAGGTAAGGGCTCATGATGTACGGCCTGTTGTGCGGCGGATCGGTACGATAGAAGGTGGCGGGGTCGACCCACTTGGCGATGCGCATGCCCGCGTTGAACGGCGCGGCCGGGAACGACTCGGGCAGGTAGTCAAAGTCGGATCCGAACTGGATCTCCTCGCCCGTGTAGGGCTTGTCCCGGTTCTTGAAGCGGCCCTCGATCAGGATGCCGAATTTGCGCGAGCGCCCATCGAAGAAGCGGTTGTCCCGCTTGGGAGGCGTGCCATCGGGAGTGACGCCGGCAAAATCTGCGACGACAAGACCTAAGCTTGAGCGGGAACGAGGGAGTTGCGGAGGGAAGAAAAGGCGAGGAAGCGAAAAGGGCGGCGCACCCTTGACGAGCACGAGAACGCGGCCGGAGAAGTTGGGCGTCTCGATCTCTGTGGGACGGGTCGAGTCGTTCACGTAGGCCGTCTCCAGATGGAAGCGGTCGCGACCGATGGCGACTTCGAGGCGAGGCATGGTCGAGGAGGGTGCTGATGATGAGCGGCGGGCTGCGAAGGCGGTGCGGGGTTGCTGGGCAGACGCTCGAGGTAGAGAAACGGGTCCCACTGGTTCCGATGGGCTTGCAGCTGGCTAGATTGAGCTGAGGAGGCTGAAGTGGGGCGGAGGACGTAGACGAGGCGGAAGAGCTTGGGGCAGGTAGCGGGGAACGGTGCAGGTGAGCCTGCTTGATATCTGGGTGCTGGTATAGTTTCAGGCGGCCAGGAAGCGATGGGAGAGCAGCAACTCGAGGCAAAGAGGACGAGACCGAGGAAGGGGTCGGCATCGGCATGCGCACGTCGAATGGACTGCAGCAAGGCTGCCGAAGCGCTCAGCAAGGCCATGAAGGGCACTCGCCGCGCCGCAAGGCAGCAGACCCAGTCATTGGCGAGGAGAAGCAAGTCCGCGGTCGAGTCGCTTGTTCCGCTCACTTTTCTTGCTCTTCTTGTTCGCTACCAGCGGCCCTGCGAATCAGCTTCGGCCGTTTTTGACCTTCTACTAGAGGCGCCGGAAGCCTCATCAGCTTCTTTGCCCGTTCGAAACCCGCTCGGCCGTCGCGGGCGAGGAGGAGGAGCGGGTTGTCCTTTCACCAGTGCTCTTCCAGCTTATCTAGCTTGCGCATTGCTATCCACGCACTCTTTCCGTCCGATTCATCCACCCGCGCCACCCCAGCAGCCTCTCCACCTCTTTCCTGCTCCCCACCCTCATCGCCCCCCTTCTCTCGCTCGCCCACCATGCCCACCGCAACGCGCCCGCTTCTCATCGACGTGCACACGCACATGTACGTACTCTCATCTATCCTCACCTGCCAGACCGCCCACTGACCCGCTTGCTGCCCATCTTCCCGCCCACTTCTTTCCCATCCTCCCCCTTCCAGCTACCCTCCCTCCTACATGGACCTTCTCCGCCGGCGGCAGAACATTCCCAAGATCGTCAAGGGCAACGACGGGCAGGAAATGGTCGTTCTGCTCAAGGAGGAGGAGGGCAAGGGCGCCAACAGCAAGGGCCGGCCCGTCGGCCCCCAGTACTGGGACCGCAAGGAGAAGATCTCCTTCATGGACACGCACGGCATCGACGTCTCGGTCGTCTCGCTCGCCAACCCGTGGCTCGACTTCCTCGAGCCGGACGAGGCCGTCACCGCCGCCGCCGAGCTCAACGCCGACATCCAAAACTACTGCGCGACGTACGGCTCCGAGGAGGCCGCCGCGTCCACCTCGTTCGCGGCGCAGACGGAGAAGCGCCTGTTCGCGTTCGGCTCCCTCCCGCTCGTTCCCGGCATCTCGACGAAGAAGGTCGTCGAGGCGATTGAGCAGATCAAGGGCCTGAGCTACCTCCGCGGCGTCGTTATGGGCACGAAGGGCTTGGGCAAGGGCCTCGACGACCCCGAGATGGAGCCCATCTACCAGGCGATTGCGGCGGCTGGTCTCGTCGTCTTTGTTGTGCGTTTCCTTGTCCCTTTTCTTCCTCTCCCGTATTCCTGTTGTCCCTCTCTACCAGTCTCGTTCCTCTGTACAGCTGTGCTCACTCTCCCTCTTGCCTGCAGCACCCGCACTACGGCATCGACAACGCGTTCGGCGAGCAGGACAATGGCCACGTCCTCGCGCTCGGGATTGGCTTCCCCGTCGAGACCACCATTGCCATCGCGCGCCTCATCCTTGCCGGCGTCCTCGACCGCCACCCGACCCTCAAGCTCCTCCTCGCCCACTCGGCCGGCGCGCTCCCCGCTCTCTCGTCCCGCCTGAGCAGCTGCGTCGTCCACGACCCGCACGTCAAGGACCGCCTCCAGCACGACTTCCGCTACTACCTCGGCATGATGTACTACGACGCCGTCACGTACGGCCCGGAGGAGCTCGCCCTGGTCGAGCGTGTCATCAGCCGCGCAAACAACTACGAGGGCAAGGACGAGCAGCTCGCGTTCGTTGACCGCGTTAACGGCCGGAGCGACCTTGTTGCCCCGGCTGGTATCTACCCGGGTGTTGACCGCATCATGTTCGGTACGCATCTCGAGTCTCCTCCAGTCCACAGGCTCGATCTGACGCCATTCCTTCCCCTCCTTTACAGGTACCGACCACCCCTTCTTCCCGCCTCTCGACGGCGACGGCCCGCGCTGGAAGTCGGTCGACGAGAACCTCGACGCGATCGCGGGCGTCGCGGGCTGGGGCACGGAGGAGAAGAACAAGGTCATGGGCAAGAACGCCGTCGAGCTGTTTGGGCTCGAGCTGTAGTCGGGTTGGGTTTCTCGCATCAGGCATCTGTTGTCATCTGGTCTTCTCTACGCATGTCTTGAGCTGAAAGGAGAGGCTGCATCAAGCGAAGAACCGCGCTGCTTTCCCAGCTCTTCCTCCTCCGTCCACTCTGCTGCTCTCCCTCACATCGCACGCCCCGCCGACACGCTCCCAGGTGCTGCAGTGGCTGCCCGATGGCCCCTCCGTCGTCCGCCCCGCCTGCAGGCTTCCCCTCCTCGGTCCGCTACCTTTCGACGCCGTCCGCCTCGCGACTTCTCCCACCGCATCACAAGACGACGTACTGCACGCCCTGCCCTCCTCACCTCTTACCGAACGCTCCCCCGCGCGTCGCCATCCGCAAGATCGCCGACCCAGCGCACCCGGCGTACGGCCAGAGTGGGTTGTTCGCGCTCCAGGCGCTGCCGAGGGGGACGTGGATCAGGGACTACAGCGGCGTGGTGCACACCGAGGTAGAGGCGGACCCGAAGAGCGACTATGACCTTTCGCTAGAGCGGAATTGGGTCGAGGGCAAGGACGGCGAGGAGGGGAGATGGGAGGGTGTCGGCTGCGATGCGAGTCTGGCGGGCAGTGAAGGTGGGTGAAGACTCTGTGTACCTCCTCGGTCCATCGAAGATTGACGGATCGCTCCCGCCGCCCTTCTCTCTACCACCCTCGGCCCTTTACCCACACTCTTTCCGCGCTTTTCCCTCTTCCTCGCCTTTCCCCCCGTCACGAACCTCCCAACCTGCCCTCGTCTCGCACTCGTACCGCCTCCGTGCCTTGCCACCAGCTCGCTTTGTGAACGACTACCGTGGCGTCCCCAACTACCAGCGCCCGAACGCGGCCTTCGAGCTCCGCACCTTCCCGCTCACCTCCCTCCCTCCTGATCCCGCGACGGGTAAACCTCGCCAAGGCGTGCGCATGGCCGTCTGGGCCGGCCCGCACGGGATCGACAAGGGGCAGGAAATCTGCGTGAGTTACGGGCGCGGGTTCTGGGAGAAGAGGAAGGAGGAGTGGGCGAAGGAGGCGCTGGAGAAGGAGGCGGTGAAGGGGAAGGAGCAGGTGGAGGTGGGCGGGAAGAAGGAGAAGGGGAAGGGAGGAAAGGGCAAGAAGGGTTGAGGTGGAGGTGCGTTCTGTCCTGCGCCTCTCCGCCTGCCTATGCTCATCAAGTCTTCCGCAGCCTACCCTACCACCTCGTTCCTAAGGACCCACGCCCTTACGCCGCCCGCCCTTCTATGGCTCCGCCCTCGGCACTCCACTCCGCGTCCAGCCAGAGGGCTGGCCGGCCAGAGCCAGTCGCCGCCCCGACTAGCCCACCGACGCCTACAAGACGACCGTCAGTCGAGAATCAGCAGCAGGAACAGTAGCAGCAGCAACAGTAGCAGCAGCACGTTTTTCGCTGCCCTGGCTCTCCCGCCGCAGAGCAGGCATAGCTGCAAACAGTCCGTTGCGAGTCGTGTGCGAGGAGACAAGAAGAGGAAAGGAGGAGGGAACAGGAGGAGTGGGTCGTGGGTTGATATGCCAGAAGGCGAGAACAAGGAGGAGGCGTCCGGCGCTAACAAGGTGAGAAGGGGGAAGGGAAAGCTATACGCAGGTTTTCCTTGTCTATACACAGATCAACGTGTCCGACGACCGTCTAGGAGAACAACTTGCTGACCACCTTGCGCAGCCTCCCGCCCTTCTTCCTCTTCTCCCTCCCCTCCTGCACCTTCAGCAATCCCGGCGCCTCGCTCGCCGTGCTCCACCCGAGCGAGCTCGTGTTGCTCATCCTCGACACGGACCTCGAGCGGTCCGTCCCCGTCCCCGTGCCCGCGCTCATCTCGCTCGTCTCGGCGTCGGAGCGGAAGAAGAACGACAAGACGGACCGCGAGCGCTTGTGCGCGCGCTTCTTCTTCTTCGGGCTCGAGGTCGACGTGGCGAGCGAGTTGTAGGTCGAGGCGCGCGAGGCGGCGCGGATGTCGAAGTTGGAGAAAGGGAGGGCGGCGAAGGAGGGCGAGGGCGGGCGGGTCGAGGAGGAGTTGACCGAGGAGGAGGTCGTGTCGCCGCGGTTGAAGGGCGGGCGAGCAGGAGAGCTGATCGTGTAGAGGTTTAAGTTGGATTGGACGGGACGGGCGAGTGTCAGCGCAGGCCTTCGTGGAAGAAAAGAAAAGCAAGGAGGCGAACGCACCGATGAGGCCGCTTAATCGGCGAAGCCTTCGGCGTCACGTTCGTGCCGGTGTGAGAGCGCGACGAGGCGTAGCTCGGCATACGCCTCAAGCGGGACGGCGGCGAGATCGTCACGGTCGGCTCATCGACGTCCGCTTCTTGCTCGCTCTCCTCGTCACTCGCTTCGGCCGGCACCCCTGACATGGAGACGAGCATGTCAGTCGCACCGAGTGTGGAGAGAAGAGAGGAAGAATGAAGCAAGCGCACACTGCGGAAGCTGCCTCGCGGCCTCAACCACCCTTGGCGGCGGGGGCGGACTCGCGACGCGGTCGAACGGCGTGTCCGCGCGTGAGTAGTCCGACTCGGAATAGTCGCCATCGTCGGCCGATTCGTAGAGGACGACGGACGGGACTGAGCGGATCGCGGTCGGGATGCGACGGTGGCCGGGTCTGAATGTCGAGGTAGCAGAAGGAGAGGTTGGGGGAGAAGCAGCTGCGAGGGTCATGCCATCAGTAGAAGCTGGAAATTGACGAGAGGAAAGCGAAACGAACCGAGTACCTCGGCGCTTTTCTTGGGCGAGAATCGGCGCAAGGACGACTTCCTCGGCGGGGGAGAGAAGCTCGTCGAAGCAGGCGACAATGAACGAGTGCTATTGTAGCTAAAGGGCTCGGGAGAAGCTTTGTGGACGGGGAGAGGTGAGCAAACCTGAAGCAGAAGAGGCGAGGGGAGAAAGCCACTCACGTTCGCGAGAAAGCTCCTTGACGGGCTGCATCACGCTCACATGCTTCTTCGGCGAGCTCGGCTTGCTCGACGGGGCGGATGTGATGGGAGAAGGAGGTGCAGCGGTCTCGACCTTGCGGGCATCGAGGATCTCGCCAATATGGCGAGAGAAGGACTCGAGTCGAGCGCTGCGAAGTAGCAGATCAGGTGCGGAACTCAGCAGGTAAAGAAGAGGGACGTACCGCTGGATGCGCGGACTGCTCGTGGAGGCGCCGAAGTCGAGAGGCATGGTCACCGAATCTGCTCAAGGAAAAGGTCAGAACCGCTCGCGCAATGCGCAAGAGCGAGACGCACTGTTCTGCTCCGCGCTCTCGGCCTCGACCATGTCGTACACCGAGTCCGCTAGCGAAGCACGTCGCCTGCTGCTGTTTCCGCCGACAAAATTCTTGAGGCCGGAGAAGGACATGGCGGACGGGGTGCGGCGCACGTTCTTGACCGAAAGCTTGCGCAGGCCTGGAGGAGAACAGAGATCAGAGGAGAGTTCTCGAGGAGGGCAAATGAGCATACGGGAAGCGACCGCCGTTGAAGACTTGCGGCCGAGGCGAGAAAGCTCCGTCGAGAAGACCTCGCCTAGGTTGGAGAAGGCGGCGAGATCTGCGGATCTCGGTCACTGAGGTGTCGCTCCGAAGAAGAAGGAGAGACTCACTGTCTGCTCCGGGCAGCTTAGACTGCCGGCCGATCTTGATCGTGTAGCTCCGGCTGGTGAAGGTAGGCTCGTTCGGAGTAGAAGGGACTGCTTCGCACAGGGCTCGTCAAATGCGACTCACGAAGAGGTGGAAGAGGAAAAACGGACCTGAATTGGTCGCGGTCGAAGGCGAGATCGGGCTCGTCCTGCCCGACGCTAGCGCTTCTTCCTCGTCCTCGTCTCTTCCGAGTCCGCTTGACGGCTGCGTCTTCGACAGCGGCTGAATGTAAGCGAGCTCACTCTCGACCGTCGGCACCGGCTTGCGTTTGATCGCCTTGAGGCTGGACGAGCGAGATAGAGTCGACGTGACCGAAGGCGGCAGAGGCGGTACAGGCGGCGGGGTCTCCTTCTTGCCGAAAGGAGAGGTGACGATGGGAGACGAGACGAGGCGCCGGTGACCGAGGCCGGCGGAGCGACCAGGCGACTTGACGAGCGGGACGGGCGTACCGATGTCGCCCTTCCGAACCGGGATCCTCGACGGCGGCGGAGTCTTCTTGAGGCCGAAGACGAAAGGCTTGGGCGTGGTCGGAACGAGAGGAGGAGCTGGAGCAGGTGACGGCGTCTTGCGGTTCTCGAGGTCGCGGCGAGGCGAGAAGGGCGACTTGTCGTCTCCATTCCGAGCGGGACTCGGGACCTCCTCGTCCTCGAAGATGGCGAAGCGCTTGCCGCGCTCGGCGCTCTTGGGCGGCTTGACAGGAGCAGCGCGAGGAGAAGGCGTGCTAGAAGAGGGGGTCTGGACGAGAGATGCGGGCTTGCCGAGAGCGGTGCGGGTCGGAGTGTACGAGGTGGCTGTTGAGAGAAAGGTTGTCAGTGCTCAGATACAGCGTTCAAAGGGGAACATACACGAGTCGATCGAGAAGGGCGACGTTGGCGGATCGAAGTAACGGTGCCGCAGGGCCTTCCCGCAACTCTGCAGACGCAAGTGGATGTCCGGCTCGACCATGAGATGGACGAGCGCCTCGAAGTCTGCCGAGACGATGTAGTCGCCGTAGAAAGCGCCCGTCACGGTGCGATGGTCTGCGAAAGAAGGAGGAGTCGGCCTCCTAAAAATCGGCAGCTCGGAACCAGAACATACAGTAGACCTCGAGCTGCTCGCGGTTCAAGAAACTCTCGTCCTCCGTTTGCTCGAAAGGCTGCGGGGGCGAAGTCAAAAAGGGAATGGCGGAAAGAGAAGGGAACGGCCCTACCGTCCTGCCGACGACGACCTCGTACATCGTGACCTATGGAGGCGAAATTTGATTCAGAAGGAGTCCTGAGAAGGAGGAAGACGAGAGCAAACGCACGCCTAGCGCCCAGACATCGCTGAGCCGTTCGTCGTGCAGCTGGCCCTTCGCCCTTTCGGGACTGAGGTACTCTACGGATGAGAAGTCGTTAGTCCGAATCTGAGAGAGAAAAACGTGACAGGTAGAACCCACCGGGAGTGCCCCATGACAGACTGGACAAAAAACGGTCCGACTTGGTGAGCGAGTAGTGCTGGGCGAAGCCAAAGTCGATGAGGATCGGGCGGTCCTCGGCGCTGAGGAGGATGTTGCTCGGCTTAATGTCGTTGTGGCTGATTCCGTGCGAGTGAAGGTGGTCGACGGCGGAGAGGAGCTGGCGGAAGTAGCCCTTGGCTTTGCTCTCCGGGAGCGCGACGGGCATGAGCTGCTGGTGGTAGGACATGGTGACAATGGCGTAGCTGGGCGTGATGATGAACTGGCGGAAGTCGATGATGTTGGGGTGCGGCGAGCCGCGCAGAGCCCTGATGCACTTGTACTCGGTCCAGAGAGCGCGGACGCGGGCCGACGAGGTGGGGTTCTTCGAGCGGTGAACGAGCTTGACTGCAGCACGAGAGGCGAGTAAGAGGTCAGAAACGGAAATGGAGGACGAGGGATAGACATCGAGAGAGGGAAAAAACCGCACCGCTGCTGAACGGCGCATCTGGCCCTTCCGCCTTCGAGCGCACCTTCCACACCGAGCCCCAATTGCCGTAGCCGACCTGTGCGATCAAGAGTGAGTAGCTTATGCGCATAGGTAGGGAGGAAGTGGCGCACCTCTTCGACGAACTGGAGAAAGGGAATGGGAAAGGAAAGACGACCTGTCAGCATTCTTCAGATGCCTCTAAAGTGTAAAGAAGGGGGGCGCACCAGGTACTTCGACGCCAACGTCGCATCCGACCACGAGTGGACATCGTCTGGACTCCGCGCGTCCGCTCCCCTGGGCGTCCTCCTCTTCGGCGACGGCGACGGCCTCGCCCCGCCGCAATTCTGCGGTGTCCTCAGTCCGTGTCGAGGCGTCGCTGGAGGGCGTGTCGAGCTGGATGGGGATGACGCGCCGGCGGGGTTGGGGGAGACCATCTCGAAAGCGGTGTTCGAAAGCTGGTCGACGACGAGGCGGGACGGGCTGGGGGAGAAGACGGCCGCGGCGGCCATGGCTGGTGGCAGTCGTGTCGAGCGGAAGTACGGCGAGAGGGACGAAAAGGCGGCGGAGGAAAGGCGGAGGTTGAGCGAAGGCGGTTGGTGCTGGGGGAAAAGAGGCGGCGAGGGAAAAGGCGGGAAGGTGTGCTCGTCGAGGTCGAGGGAGAAGACGCGTTCAGCCCTGAGGAGTCGCCCGTCGGTGGGCACGCTGGAGAGGGAGAAGGAAGCAAACAGAGCCGTGCTCGGTGTTTGGGTGAGCGCGTTCAGGAGAGGCTCGCTTGGACCGCTTCCCGCTCGACGAAGCGGCGGCGGTTTTCTCGCTCTGATGGGCGCAGACGGGTTATATGAAGGTGTAAAGGGCATTCGTCGTGCTCACATAGGCTGGCATCTGCGGCGAGGCGTGAGAGCGAGTCCAGCTGATGAGGAGAAAACGATCCCGATCGTGTCTTTTGACGCTCTCCTGCGCTCTCTGTCCTCCACGCTCTGTGTCCACAGCTAGTGTATCTGCTAGAGCGGGAAGCCTGAAGCAGGAAGAGCGGGCTGCGGCGAAGAAATGGGGTGAAAGAAACATGGAAGAAAACAAGACCAGGTCAAATCTCGAGACGACCTGCCGACGCTCCCGTACCGGAGGGAAGAAGCGAGTCAGCAGTGAGAACAAAGATCAGAGGAAGAGAAAGAAAGCGGAGCTCACCTCGAAGTCATGCCCTCCCGGATTCCTGAGTGACCTCGCCTCCTAAACGCGCTCGATGTCAACCCCACCCCACCGCCTCCCCCGCCTCTCTCCCTTCCTCCTCCCGCTCGCACGACCGCCTTGGCATGGCGCAATGGGCTGAACCGACCCCTCGCAGGACGACCGGGCGGGTCAGGTTCGCCCCCGAGCTGGCAGCGCCGGCGGACGAGCAGGTACGTCTCCCAACGTCCTCACCCCCCTCATCGTGCTCGAGATGTGCGAGAGAAGCGGAAGCTGATCTAGCCACAATCTTCAAACAGCAAAGCCCCTTCCCGCATCTCTTCCTCTTCGTCTCGCCGTCGTTCTCGCCGCTCCTGCAAGTGCCGCCCTTCGCTCTCTCGCCATCCGTACTTCACATCCTTCACCTGCTCGACAGTCTCGCCTTCCTGCTGCACACTCGAGACGACTTGCTCGATATCCTCAAGCAAGAAGAGGAAGACCGGGCGATGGCGGAGGCGGAGATGGACGAGGCGGTGTGGCGGGGGATCTGCGAGATTGAAGCGGTGATGGAGCGAAGGCGGTGGGAGCAATGGCGAGAGCGAGTAGAGCGTGAGCGGGAAGAGCGGCGAGGCCAGTCGGCCGGTTGGTGGTAGAGCCTGTTGCCTATTTTTCTCTTATCCGCCGTTGTAATCCCTGGTATCAGCCTCTTCGTCCGAGAGAAGAGAGGGGAGGTAAGCGAGACTCACAGAGTAAGCGAGACTCACAGACACCCCTCACGCCACCCTCGTCCAGCTCCAATCCGGCACCCTCCCCCTCGACCCCCTCTCCATCTCATCCTCCTCGTCGTCGTCTTCATTCTCCTCATCTTGCCCCTGTTGCCTCTCTGCTCGCCCACTCCGCTTGCCTTCGTCCCATTGCTCGCGCGCGATCTCGGCCCCGCCCGTCTTGAGCGCGCCGGCGAGGCTGCCGCCCACCCAAGCCTGCACGGCGGGCGAGAAGGCCGGGGCGCTGCCTTCGCGCTCTCGTGCGATAGTCGACGGGGGTGGAGAGCGCGGAGAGGAGGAAGAGTGCGGCGCGGGGTGGTTGAGGATGGCGAGGTGCGGCGCGAGGGGGACGAGGGGGGCGTAGCGGGGTGAGTGGCGGAGGGTGTGGAGGCGCTGCGAGAGGGCGGTGCGGCGCCGCTGGTGAGCGATGACAGTCGAAGCGGACGAGCGGGAAGGGGAGGTGGGGGGCTCGTCGGGCATCGAAGCATCGGAAGAGGGAGGAAGAGGCGGCGAAGGCGGCGGAGACGGCGGGTGGGAGACCGCCAGCTGAGAGACGAGAGAAGACTTGAAGCGGGGGAAGAAGCCCGGGAGCATGGAGGTACCGCCCGTGACGAGGATGGACGAGGCGAGCGGTTTCTTGAGGTCGGTCGGGAGCTGCATTAGGAGAGCGTTAGTCTCGTATACAGCGAGAGGGGACCGATAGCGTACCTTCAAGAGGCACTCCAGCACCACGCCCGCCAGGCCCAGCTCGTCGTGGTCGCCCTCCTCCCACAGCACCTCGGCCGCCCTCTCCCTGACCCAGCCCGGAACCTGGATCCACCCGCGCCCTGTGCCGCTCGCTGTTGGCGGCTGGCTCAGGTTCGGCACGCGGAAGGAGATGGTCGTGGAGGAGGAGGCGGATGGAGCGGAGTACCGCGCCGAGAGGTGCTTGACGAGCTCGAGATTGGGGTCGATTTCGGCTTGAGAGGAGGAGGAAGACGGGTCGAGGCTCATCGCTGACGATGTAGTTGCGACGGACTCTTCGCGACGTGCGCGAGAAGCCGTCTCGCCGCCTCCTTCCGCCGCTTCTCCCAGCGGCGAGGGCGAGATCTCCTCGCCGACGAAGCACATCCTCGTCTTGATCTCCTCGATCAGCTCCTCCGTCAACAGCTCGCGAGGTACTCGGACCGGGTGCGAGGCAGTCGTCGCCGTGAGGGAGGCGGGGGGAGGGATGTAGGCGGCATGGAGGAGGAGAAGGTTGCGTATCCGGCGGTTCAGGCGGGCACCGGCGCGAGGAGTGGAGGTCATGAGGGGAAAGAGGGGCCGGGCGTGATAGACCTGGGGAGGGATATTGGTTCAGCTCGGTTGGCAAGACGGACGATGTGATGCAAGCGCACGGGAAGAACGGTAGTCTCGAGGTGGCCGACATCGACAACCAGCCCCGTCACCGCACCGGCCGCAAGTAGAGAGAGAAGTGGTGCGGAGGCGAAGCTGATAGACGGGACCTGCAGGGCGCGACGAAGTCAGTCCCGCCCTGCGGAGAAAGAAGAAAGGAACGGACCTGGAGGTTGTCAAACAGGACGCGAGCGATCATATCCTTGACGGCAGTCGAGAGCAGAGGGTTCTCGAGGACGATGACCTTGCGCGTCTTCGGGTCGGCCATGAGGTTGCTGCAGCAGGTACAATAACCCAGTCGGGGAGGGGAGAAAAGGGGGCGTCAGTCTGAACCTTTTCTCCCCGTGCTTGGGCACTCTCCCCACTGCTGTCCCGTCGCCTCGGATATCCAAGTTGTGCATCGTGGCTCAAGGTGCAGAAGATGAGGGAAAAAAGCCGGACGCACTTGAACCACATGTCCCTCAGCAGCCGCTTGACGCGCTCCTCCCTGACCTCCCACTCCTCCTCGTCCGGCTCGGCGCTCTCGAGCCCCCATATCCGGTCGTCGTTCGCCTCGCCGCCGCGGGGGACGTCCTTGCCCTTCTCCTTGGCGAGTTCGCGAACGACGCTCCTGCACTCGCGCGGGGCAGGCTCTCCGGAGAAGCCGGCGCGCCATACGCGGCTGCCGAGGTCGAGGACGACGCGGTCTTCGATGCCGTAGAGCGAGTGGCGGGAGCGGATGTGGGTGGAGTAGTGGGGCGAGGTGGTCGCGGCGGAGAGGAGAGCGGCGGCAGTTGCAGGGTGAGGGAGGGCGGGCGTAGGGGGTGCACCGGCTGCTGATGCTGCTTGTGAGAATGCTGACGGTCTCTGCGGGGTTGCCGGTCGGCTCTGCGAGTTGCGCCGGCTGAGCGACCTCGAGCGCGACGACGACGGGCGCTGAGCGGTCGGCGACGAGGGGGCGTACGAAAGCTGCTCAGACGCCATTTCGAGAGGATGCTAGCTGCTGTGCGAGCGTGTTCGAGCAGTTCAGAGGGGTGCGAAGAGCGGTGCGGCTACAAGAGGTGCCGGCACCTCTCGACAGCACTTTCGTCTTGCTCTCGTCGGTTCCTTCCCTTTCCATGAAGGCGCCCGTGAAGAGCCAGCGCGCCGCTCGGCCTATCACGACTGCGAAAAGCGGTTCGACCTGGACGTTCCCGTCTCGCACTCGTCGCTTTCTTCTCTTCCCTCGTCTCCACCGTCCAGCCGACTTCAGCACCCGACGCGCTCTCCTTCCCGCATGCAGGCTCAGTGAGCCTGTGCGCGCCGAGTCCCGCGCGAAAGGGGAGAGAAAGAAGAGAAACACAAGTCTTGTACAAGGTCGATCACCGTTTTTACGCCCTCCTCCTCTGCCTTCCTCCGCTCCTTCCCCCGCCTTCGTCCTCATCAGCACCGTCCAAACAGGTGCTTAGCGGCGGATCGCCGGCCGCCCGCCGCCGCGCCCGCGGCGCGACTGCGCGCGCATGATGGTCGCGCGGCCGCGTGCGGTGCCGATACCGCGGCCCTTCATCGCGTTCGCGCCAACGCCGCGCTTGAACCTGTGCAGGTGGGTCGGGCGGGACGGGTTGGACGAGAAGGGTGGAGGACGTAGGGGAAGGGGAAGCGGGCAGGATTAGGGATGGGGAGGGGAGGGAAGGACCGACGGGGGCAGATGGTCAGCAAGCGTACTAGTCGATCGAGAGGAAAGGACGGAGAGGGCGGCGAAGAAGGGAATCAAAGGCTCACATCGGCGCCTGGGCGAGCATATCCGGGACGACATAGAACCGCACCGACGCTCCTCGGATGTAGACCTGCCCGTGCTCTCTTCATCAGTCTTGCTCTCTGCGCCACGCAGAAGAAAGGGAGAAGCCAGCGCACCTGGTCCAGCTGGGTGACACGGCCGTCGCGGTGGGTGACGGTGCACTGGGTGAGCGAGATGGAGAGCGAGTCCTCGGCGTCGAAGAGCTTGCCGCGGTAGACGACGCCCTGCTTCGTCTCGACGGTGATGACGTGGCCGAGGGACTCTGCGCGTGCGGCACGAGGAGGAGGCGGTAAGTCAGTTGCGCTCGAGAGAGATGAGGCGCGAGGGGGTGGTTTGGATGGATGAATAGGGAGGGCTGACGTACCGTGCAGGAGCTTGGTGGGGATACCCTGCGCGTTGTGAGCGGTCGCGCGGGCGCGAAGGCAGCCAAACGCGGCGACAAGGGCGAGAGAGCAGGCAACAGGGAGGAGGGGGAGGCGAGCGGGAACGGAAGGAGAACGAGGCGCAGGTGGTCAGCACGCTGCTCGGGAGGTATATGGACAGCGACAGAGTACGTACGAGGTTGGCCATGACTGCCTAGCGCTGTGTCGGTTGAGGAAGATGAGGCGGTGGGTGGTCGGAGGGGAGCAGCAGTGGCTCTCGGGTGCGACAGGCGATGAGGCGTCCGAGGGGTGTGGTGGGGTGCTGGAGGATGTTGCTGGACAGACAAACAGCAAGCAGGTCCAAGCGAGCGAGAATGGGGGAAGAAGCAGCCTCGCCAGTCGACCCGCTCCTCGAACTCACCAAGTCCGGCTCTCGCTGGCGCAACCCGCTCTTCTAGCCCTCGTTCGCTTTTCTCGCGCGAGCAACACTCTCAGGTGGCAAGCGAAAGAGGCGTAGTGGAACAGTTGATGTTGCTCGATGCAAATGCGAAGTGAGGTGGTGGTAGGAACAAGTCGAGGAGAGGATAGAGAGAGAGGAGGGAGGAGGGGTATGGGGGTGGCGCCCGTTGAGGGAGGCCGGGGGAATGTGCCTTTTTAGACGTCCGATGCCGTCTAGTCAAAAACCCGAAATCAAGTGGACCCTAACAGAGAGAAAAGAGGAAAGAGGGGAGAACCGCAGAAAGCGTCGCCGGGTAGGGCGAGACGCTTAGTAGCGGTAGTGGTCGGGCTTGTAGGGCTGTGTGAGAACGGTGGGTCAGTGGACTGCACGGAAGAGACGCGGAAAGGGGAAGAAACGTACGCCGTCGACCTTGAGGCCGAGGTAGTTGGCCTGGACGTCGGTCATGGTGGTGAGCTTGACGTTGAGCGACTTGAGGTGAGCACGGGCGACTGTGAGACAAGTAGGTCGTCAGGAACTGATAGCGGAGGAAACAGGCAACGGAGGAAGAGGAGCCGGCTTACCCTCCTCGTCGAACTCCTTCGGGAGGATGTGAACGCCGAGCGGGTAACGCTGAATGTTGGTCCAGAGCTGGATCTGCGCGATCACTGGTGTTGTGCAAGGACAGGCATGAGCGGAGGAAAAGACGCAAGAAGGAGAAATTCGCAACGTACCCTGGTTGGCGAACGAGCACGACATGACCCACGACGGGTGGCCGGTGGCGCAGCCAAGGTTGACGAGGCGGCCCTCAGCGAGGAGGAGGATGTGGCGGCCGTTCTTCATCGTGTAGCGGTCAACCTGCGGCTTGACGTTGACGCACTCGGCCGCGTTGGCCTTGAGCCACGCGACGTCGATCTCGATGTCGAAGTGGCTGGTGGCGCGGCAGTATAGAGCGTCAGTGATATGCCCAGGGAGCTAGAGAAAGGGAAGAGAAGACCCACCCGATGTTGCAGACAATGGCGTCCTCGGGCATGACCTCGAAGTGCTCGCCACGGATGATGTCGCGGCAGCCGGTGGTGGTGACAAAGATGTTGCCCTGGGGAGCGGCGTCCTCCATGGTGGTGACCTCAAAGCCGGCCATGGCGGCCTGGAGGGCGTTGATCGGGTCGATCTCGGTGATGATGACACGCGAGCCGTACGAGCGGAGGGACTCGGCGCACTGGTTGAGGCGAGACAGGGTCAGTAGGAGAAAGGGCAGAACGTGATAGATAAGGACGCACGCCCTTGCCCACGTCACCGTAGCCGGCGACGACAGCGACCTTGCCGGCAAGCATAACGTCAGTGGCACGCTTGATGCCGTCGACGAGCGACTCGCGGCAGCCGTAGAGGTTGTCGAACTTGGACTTGGTGACCGAGCTGCCAAAAGAGAGGGATCAGTTTCCAGACGAGGCGAGAAAAGCGGACAACAGGACGCACTCGTTGACGTTGATGGCCGGGATGCGGAGCTTGCCCTCCTTGTGGAGCTTGTAGAGGTGGTGGACACCGGTGGTGGTCTCCTCAGAGACACCGTTGATGCCTTTTCAGGTCGAGAGGAAATAGGTTAAGTCGGCGGCGGTTGGCAGCGGAGAAGGCAGAAAAGGACGAACCGTCGAGGAGCTCCGGGTACTTGTCGTGGACAAGGGCGGTGAGGTCACCACCGTCGTCGAGGATCATGTTGAGAGCCTGGCCGTCGGGGAAGCCCTTGATGGTCTGCTCCATGCACCTGTTCGTCGAAAAGCGGTGAGGCTGTCTTCCTTGCCGGAGCGAGAAAAGAAAGCGCTACGTACCAGACGTACTCCTCCTCAGTCTCGCCCTTCCAGGCGAAGACGGGGACGCCGGTCGCAGCGATGGCGGCGGCGGCCTGGTCCTGGGTGGAGAAGATCTGCATATCGGGAAAGCCGCGTCAAATCCGTTTTCGTAAGAACCGCAGAGAAGGCGAGAACGTACGTTGCACGACGACCAGGTGACCTGGGCACCGAGAGCGGTGAGGGTCTCGATGAGGACGGCGCTAAAGAGGAACAGATAAATCAGTATGTTTCGCCCGAGAAGCTCGACGAGAGGAGAATGCACGTCTGGATGGTCATGTGGAGGCAGCCAGCAACTGGAAAAGCGCGCGGGAAGACAAGTCAGGGACGAGGCGCCCGAGAGGGGCGACAAGCGAAACGCACTGCGAGCGCCCTTGAGGGGCTGCGACGGGCCGTACTTCTCACGGAGGTACCTGGTAGTGCAGATGCACGTCAATCAAGGGCAGGAAACGGCCAAAGAGGGGTGGGGCAGGCGTACATGAGACCGGGCATCTCGTTCTCGGCGATGACGAGCTCCTTGCGGCCCCAGGCGGCGAGGGAGCTGCATGACGAGGTAGAAAGAGTAACGAGCAGACCGTCAGCGTGCTGCAAGGCTGAGTTGGCGAGGTGCGGCCGGTGCAACGTGGGGGAGTGGCCACGAGCGGGAAGGGGTGCAAGAGCTCACATGTCGGCACTGCAGGGAGCGGCGGATCAGCGGGAGGAGGCATAGTGAGACAGTGAGGAGACGTACACCTTGTAGACCATGGTTATAGAGGGAGAAGAGGGGGAGGGAAAGGGCTGGGAGAGGAAAGTAGGGGCGGAGCAGAGGGAGCAGCGGTGAGGGAATGGGAGGGGAGAGGAAAGGCGCGGAGGGTCAGTACGGTGTGGGTGGCGCGCGTGCAGCAGTTCCCGGAGTGCTTACAGGGTAAGGGTGGGTGGAGGGAAGGAGAGAGCGTGGCTCGACTTGGTGCGGTCCTTCATCTCGCTGCTCGGACTGCCGCCGCCCTCCCTACGCTCTCGTGGACCATGCCAGCCAGGGAGGACCACCGCAACGACGCTCACAAGCCAGACTACTACCTCGTGTGCCCGTTCCTCGCCCTCTCTTTCCCTTCGAACACGCTCACCCCCTCTTCCTCCCTCCGCAGACCCAGTACGTCTGCCAGTATGATGCAGAACGCCGCGCCGTCACGTGCCAGCCCTTTGTCCGGTCCTTCATGACCCAGGGGCGCAACCTCGTCGAGATCACGCCGAGCGTCAACCAGGGTGGAAGGCTGCCCAAGGGAGTCGAGGCCGTCACGGAGCCACTGTGCGCCCTCGTTCCCTTTTCTTTCCTGACCATCAGCCTTATGACCCTCCTGGTCTGCCCCTGGTGCAGCGTCGTCCCCATCGGAGGCGAGGCGCCGCCGCCAAAGAGCTGAAGAGGGGTCTTCCTCCCCCTTTTCTCGCCTACCTCCCACGCACTTGCTCCGGGTTGCCCACTGCGGCACATCACGAGGCTGCACCAGGGCCACTGCCGCCTCTTGCACGCGCAGAAACGCCGGCGGTACTACGTCTGGGCGTCCAGCCCGTTTACTCTGTCCCTTCCACCTCGAGTAGCTTCCCTCACCTCGCTCGTCTCGGTTCGGACCTTCGTAGGGCGCATCGAACGTTGACTCTGATGCAAAGTAAACGAATCGCAGCCCTCCGGAAGCCGTTGCGAGAGACGGCCCTCTGAGCTTGGTCTGGTCCGCACCGCCTCGCGGGCGGTCTCGCTCCCCACCCACGCTTCCTCGACCCCTGCCAGCTCGCTGCCATGTCTGCACCGCAGCCCAAGTCGATTCTGAAGAAGCGCCCGCGCGCGGCGGTCGACCCTGTAGCCGAGGAGAAGCCCTCGACCGCCATTCAGCACCCGACCGATGAGCCGGTCCACGCGCCCGCCGACGAGCTCGACGGCGCCGACGACGACGAGGACGACGACGAGACGGACGAGGGCGCCGAGGGGAGCGAAGAGGAGTTCTCTGCTGGTTCGGAAGACGAGGACGCGGACGAGGACGACGACGAGGAGGCGATCCGCGAGATGCTCGAGGAGGGACAGGAGCGACCAATCAAGAGTGCGCACAGCTTCGTTTCTGCTCTCGTTACACCTGCAGAGCCCACTGACCTTCCCTCTCGCAGAGCTGAAGCACACCACCCTCCGCCCCACCACCGCCGACTCGTTCTCCTCCTCGCTCCAGCACCTCCTCTCCCTCCCTTCCACCGCCTCCAACCCCGTCCCCAAGTTCGCCCCTCCCTCCACCGCCGTCCAGAAGCTCGAGCGCCGTGCGCGCTCCGTCCTGCGCGAAACCAAGGCGCAGCACTTCGAGCGCGGCCACGTCCGGGACGTGATCGGCGGGTGGGGGTCGCGCCCTCCTCTGCCCTTCTCGGAGTGGGAGAGCGAGGCCGCGCGGAACTTTGAGCAGGCGCGGAGGGGAGGCAAGCTCGAGGCGGAGGAGGAGACGGGCGCCGAGCGGGAAAAGCGCCTCCGCAAGCTCGCGCAGCGCGGTGTCGTGCGTTTGTTCAACGCGATCGGCGCGGCGCAGGGCACGGCGGGCAAGGACAAGGCGATCGAGGAGCAGGAGAAGAGGAAGAAGCTGGCGGTCAAGGTGGGCGTTGCGCAGGGAACGACGACCGCGACGCTCAACCCGACAGGGACGGTCAGCAGGAGGCCGAACGTGCTCGGTGCGCGTGGACGAGGAGAAGCTCGTGCGTTCCTTTCCCTTTTCTTCCCATACTTTCGGACCGCGACTGACCTTTTCCTCCGCCTCATCTCCTCATACTTCCCGCCTCTTCTTCCTCTTTCGCCAGTCACCAACCTGTCGAAGGCGTCATTCCTCGACCTCATCCGGCAAGGAACCGGAGCATAGTCGCCGCCTTTGCAAGGAGATGTTGCTTCCCGAGTTGCTCGCGAGTGGTTCGTGTCCTGCTGCTCCTTAATCGCTTCGTCGAGAGCTGCTGTGCGGTATCATGCAACGAAGGAAGCCCCAGGAAACTTCACGCGGCAAGTTCACCTTGACCGGCACCGCCCCCCTGAGCTCGACGTCGCTCAACCTGCTCCACTCTCGCTCCTCTCGCTCAAAGCTGCCATGGCCAACTCGACTGCTGGCGAGCAAGCATTCCTGACGTGGTTCAGCGGCGCGCAGGGCGCTACGGTGCACCCCGCCGTCGGACTGAGCGGTTTCGGCGAGATGGGGAGGGGAGCAATGGCGCTCGACGACATCGAGGTGAGCCTCCGAGGCTTCGTGCACCTTCCTGTATGGCCTGTAGCTAACGCCCAGTGCTGCTCGCAACCAGCCCGACACGCTGCTGTTCTCGATCCCGCGCCCTCTCCTCCTCACCACTTCGACCTCTGCCTTGCCGGCCCGCCTCCCGCAAGACGAGTGGAGCGAGCTCGGCGGTTGGACGCCCCTCATCCTCAGCATGATGTACGAGTACCTGCGGACCGAGACGTGGAGGCCGTACTTTGCGCTGCTGCCCAAGGAGGGGACGTTCAACTCGCTCATGTGCGTCTCTGCGTCTCTCTTTCACGTTCCTGCTTCCTCTTTCCGAACGGGCGAAAGACCGCTGCCCTTGCGGTCGCAGACAAGCAGTGCTCTCGCCGATATACGGCGTCCGGCTCACCTTTTCCCTCCCTTCTCCGCAGGTTTTGGTCAGACTCTGAGCTCGCTGAGCTGAAGGGCAGCATGGTTCTGAACAAGATTGGCCGCGAAGAAGCCGAGGAGGAGTTCGCCTCGACCGTCAAGCCGTTCGTCGCAGCGCACAAGGACGTGTTCGGCAACCCGGACGACTACACGCTCGAGCTGTTCCACCTGTGCGGGTCGTGGGTCCTCAGCCGGAGCTTTCATGTCGATCACAAGGAGCAGGAGCAGGAGAAGGAGGGCGAGGACAGCGATGAGGAGGAAGAGGAGGAGCGGGAAGAGTACGTCCTGATTACTCCTCAACTTTCCCGCACGCTGGACTGAGCCTCTCCTCTTCAGCGTTGCCGACGTCGCCATGGTTCCCTTCGCTGACCTGCTGAACGCGAAGTCTGGATGCGACAACGTGCGTAATCCGATGCTGTCGGCAGGGAGGGGGGAAAGAACCTGATCCGGCTCCTTTGCAGGCCCGCCTATTCTACGAGCCTCAAACCCTCAACATGATGAGCACGCAGCGCATCCCGGCCGGCGAGCAGATCTTCAACACGTACGCCGACCCGCCCAACTCGGACCTCCTCCGGCGGTACGGCCACGTCGATGAGGTCAATGACGCCGACCTGGTCGAGATCGGGCTCGAGATGGTCGTGGACCTGGTTGGAGAGGCGGCGGGGTTGGGAGAAGAGGAGAGGGAGGCGAGGGCGGAATGGCTGCTGGAGGCTGGGCTGGACGAGTGAGTTTTCCCCTCTTCAAGCCCACCCGGGAGGCTGATCCGCCGTCTCCTGCAGCACCTTCTCCGTCGAGACGAATCATGCCGTTCCGTCAGAACTCGTCATCGCCGTCAAGACGTTCCTCCTCTCCGCCGCCGACTTCACCAAGGCGCAGAAGAAGGAGTCGCCGCCCAAGGGCAAGCTCGATGCGCCGTCCGCCGAGTGGGTGCGCAAGATCCTGGACCAGCGATTGCAGGAGTACGATACGAGCATCGAGGTGCGTATCCCCCTTTCTTCCTTTACCGCCCCTGCAGCGATGCAGCGGGTCACCCGTCCCCTCCCGCCCGCTTTTCTCGCCACTCCTCCGCCACACGGGCGAGCCCTATCTCGCGGCTCCCGCATTCCCACGACTCGCCTCGACTCCGACGCTGATCGCGACCGTCATCTCGGGCGTGGCGGAGAAACAGGTCGACGAGGCGCTCCTGCAGGACCAGGCCCTGCCGCCTCGCAAGCGCATGGCCGTCATCGTTCGCCTGGGGGAGAAGCGCATGCTGCGCGCTGCGCGCAAGCAGCTCGACGCCGAGTGGCCCGAGGGGGCAGCAGGACCAGCAGCGAGCGGCAAGAAGGACAAGGAGGGCAAGAAGAAGCGCGAGCGCGAGCGGGACGGGAAGGACGGCACGGCCTCGAGCGGGAAGACGGGGAAGAAGGCCAAGGTCGTCAAGTAGGAGCCGCGGCCTGGGACTGCAGCGTTCGTGGTGTTCTTCGCCGGCCGGAAGACGCTCATTCCTCGTGCAACTCTATCGCGCGCTAGCGCTTCTTCCACGCTACCCTCGCCGGTGCTCTCGACAGTATGCGGTCATACCTGCGCCCGCCCGCCGCCGTCGTCTCCTTCGCTGCACACCGCACGGGAGGAAGAGAGGCAGGAAAGAAAAAAAACCAGGCACCATCGGCCCGGCGGTCTAGGCTTCCGTAGCTCGGACCCCTTGTTATCACCCCGCTTGCGTCCAATCGCCGCCCCTCCCTCTCTGCCTCGCTGTCTTCCGCTCTCTCCCTCTCTTCCTTCCTCTCTTCCCACTCTTCACCGTCTTCTATCTCTCTATCGCCACCTCGACATGGCGTCTCGCGTCGACCGCATCAAGGAGGACCTTCGCTCGAAGCGCACCGTTGCCGGGTGGGAGCTCGAACGCCCGACCTCAGCTGTGCGTGCAAACCTCGTTTCCTCGTCGCCGTCGCCGTCGTTGACGCCAGTCTCTCTTGCAGTTCACGCCTGAGGGCACCTGGAGCAACTATGGTCAGCCAGAGCGCCCGCATAGCGCTTGAAGCGAGCGAGCTGACGCTATCTTCCTCCTCACCCGCATTACCCGCTTCTCGCTCTTCTCGTCGCCGGCCATGCTTTCCAGACATGGGTACGTCTTGTTGCTGCTTGCCAGATATCAGATTTGCAGTACTGACTCTTCCCGTCTCGAATCTGCGCTCTTGCCCCCGTCTTCCCCCTTCCCGCATGGTAGAACCCGTCCCGGTTGAGCACCGCACCTGGACAACGGGCACCTTCGCCGCGTACTGGTTCTCTGACCTGATCAACGTGCGTCACTACATGTTCCTGCGCTGCAGCTTCCGTCGCATTACTGAAGCCGCGGCTTTTCCTCCTCTTCCTTCACAGGCCGGCTCGTGGTCCCAGATCTCGTCCTTTGTCGCCCTCGGCCTGACCTGGTGGGAGTCTCTGCTTGCGACGCTCATCGGTGGTGTCCTGCTCTGTGTCGTCATTGTCGCCAACGGTATCGTCGGCGCGAAGCTGCACACCCCTTTCGCCGTCACGTCCCGTTCCGCCTACGGATACTACCTCTCCCGCTTCGCTGTCGTCTCTCGCATGTGCGTCTTTCATTCCTGCACTCCAGCCTCCCATCCCCCGCCGTTCACAGCGGTTTTCTTCCCCTTTTTCCTCTTTTTCCTCTTGAGCCTACAACTGACTCCCTGGACCGCAGGGTGATTGCCTGGTTCTGGTTGGCCTCGTTCCCTCTCTTCCGCTTGGGCCTACAACTGACTCACTGGACCGCAGGTTCTCGATCAACACCTACCAGGGAGGCACTGGAATCAAGCTCTGCCTGATCGCCATTTGGCCGTCGTTCCGCAACTTCAAGAACCACCTCCCCGAGTCCGCCGGCGTCACCTCGCAGGAGATGCTTTGCTTCTTCCTCTTCTGGCTCATCCAGGCAAGCCCGGCGCTTTTGTCTACCTCCGTAGGCCGCGACTGACCTTCCTTCTCCCCTCAGTTCCCCTTCACGCTCCTTCACCCTCGCAAGCTCCGCCCTCTCTTCATCATCAAGGCCGTCTCCCTCCCGATCGTCGCCGTCGCGATGATGGGCTGGACCATCCACAAGGCGGGTGACCAGGCCTCGGCCGTCATGCGCGAGTCGTCGAAGCTCACCGGCCTCGATGCGTACTACGCCTGGGGGTGCGTTTTTCCTCCGCTCTCTTTCCCTGCTCACAATTCTGACGACTTCGCCCCTGACAGCACCGCCATCACCGCCTGCATGGGTACTTGGAGTAGTGCGTTTCCTTTCCTTCCGGCTGACTTCGGGCAAATGGCGCTGACCTTCGATCTGTCCTCCTCTTATCCTCTCTCCGCCTCCTCCCTCGACCTCACTCCTTCCGCTCCTCCCACTCAGCCATGGCCTGCAACATCGGCGACTTCTCGCGTTACTCGCGCAAGCCTACCGCCGCCTGGATGCAGATGCTCTTCGTCCCCGCCCTCTGGACCACCTGCGCCCTCTTTGGTGCCATCGCCTCGAACATGACCACCGTCATTCCCGTACGTGGGCCCTTGCAGCATCTCCTGGCCGCATCGTCGCACTTCGTACTGACCCCTTCCTCTATTTTTCCGCTTTTCTCGTTTGCAGATCTACGCCGGCGCGCAGATCTTCCAGCCGTTCGACATCATCGACCAGGGCGGCTGGCTCGGCAACAAGGGCGGTCGCGCTGCTGCCTTCTTCTGCTCCTTCAGCTGGGCCCTCGGCAACATGACCACCAACATCACCGCCAACTCGATCTCGAGTGCGAACGACTTGGCGTCGCTCTTCCCGCGCTGGGTCAACATCTTCCGCGGTCAGATGTTCGCCGTCATCGTCGGTGTCTGGGCGTTCGCTCCGTACGTCGCCGCTCTTCCATTCCCCCGGCCTCGTTTTCCTTTCGTCTTCCCCTTCTTGCCCATCAGATCCCCGCCCGGCGACTGACTCGTACTTGCTTCTCCCACAGCTGGAAGGTCCTCGCTTCGGCCGGCTCGTTCATCTCGTTCATGTCGTCCTACTCGATTGTCCTCGCGCCCATTGCCTCGATTCTCGCCGCCGACTTCTTCCTCGTCAAGAACCAGAAGGTCGACGTCGTCGCGCTCTACGACTTCAGGAGCATCTACCGCTTCACCTGGGGATTCAACCTCCGCGCCCTCGCCGCCCTCGTCATCTCTATCCCGCCCAACCTCCCTGGCATGATCAACGCGCTCAACAGCAGCGTCGACATCGGCAACGCCAAGTACATCTACTGCCTTGCCGACGTCTACGGCATCCTCCTGGCCGGTGGCACCCACGTCCTGCTCTCCAAGGTGCGTAGTCTTTCCTTCTCCTGCTGCCGGACCTCAGCTCACTCCTCTTCCCTCCTACTTTAGCTCTTCCCAGACCACCGCTCGCTCATCGAGGAGTGCATCTACGCCGACGACGTGTTTGCCGGCCACGTCCCGAAGTACGAGCACTTCGCGGCCAACCGCGCGCCGTCGCCCCTCTCGAGCGAGAAGCTCGACGCGGACGACAACGTCGTCGCCGTCTAAAGGAGAGGAGAGGAGAAGTATGGAGGCCCTTAATGTTCTGTTGTCCGTCTGTTTACCGCCGCCAAAAAGTGCCTGTCCCTTCTGTTCTTTCCCGGGCCCTTGAGTTCCTCGCACCTGTTTCTCTCCACTTTCGTAGCGCTCTCCCGGTCGCGGATCTGTATCGCCGCATCATTTGCCACTCTTCCGTTCGAATTCGCAAGAGGCACAGCCTAGGGTATCCGAAGGAGGCGCAGGAACAACGCAGGAACAAAGACGCGAGAAGGACTGTGGCGTCAAGACTGGTCAGCCGAACAGGGCTGCTAAGGCGTAGAGGCCGATATTGGACGATAGCGGGCCCGCTCTCGTCAAGAAACAAAGGTTCGTGTGGAACAGTGACCCTATAGTTGCAACGGGAAAGACTTGGTACTGCTCAAGAAAAGACGAAAGAACGGAGCCTGCGAGTGCGAGGGGGTCTAAGGTAAGGAGGAGGAAGGGATCCGACAAAGGGCAAGAAGGAGCCCGCTCAGAGGCTGGCCTTCTGCGAGCCCGAGAGGAAGCCGGCGAAGTAGGCGTTGATGGCCTCGAAGCCGTCCTCGTTGAGCGGGACGGTCGCGCCGACGTAGCCATCGGGGCGGACGACGACGATGCCGCCGGACTGGGTCGAGACGCCCCACTTGGCGTGGATCGCGGCCTTGGCCTCCTTGCCGACGCGGCGGTCGTAGATGTCGTCGGCGTAGATGTTGTCGCGGTAGATGCGGACGTTGTAAGGAAGGTCCTCGATCTGCGGCAAAGAAAAAGCGGGTCAGACTCGGAAGAGACGGGCGAGGGGCGAGAAAAAGGCAGCGACACACGTCCCACTCGGTGTGCGAGGTGGCAAAGATGTAGAGGAAGTCGAAGAAGGGGTTGTAATTCGGCTCGCGCTTGCCGTGCTCGGGCTCGAGGTGGCGGGTCTCGTGGTCGTTGAAGACGATAGAGGACTGGACGCCAGACTTGGGGCGGTAGAGGTTGAAGAAGGACGAGGACGAGTCGAGGAACTTGTTCCACGAGGCGAGCGCCTTGCGGGTCTTCGACTCCTCGCCGGCGAGAACGTGGATGCTGCAAAGGGAGAAGAGGGTCAGCCGGGGAAGAGACTGGAGAGGCGACAAGAAAGCGACGCACCGGAAGGCACCGTTCATCTTGCGCTCCTGCTGGATGCGGACCTGGTTGGCGTCGATGGCGCGGGTGACCTTGCCGGGGAGGAGGCGCTGGCCGCAGGTGAGCTTGCTGCCCTCGGGGTTGAAGACGCCTTTCTTCGGGTAGTTCTTGACGAGGTCCGAGTCGGGGAGGGCGTTGAGCGGGTTGGCGAAGTACACGGCACCGCAGCCGGAGGTGAAGAAGGCGTTCTTCTTGAAGGTCTCGATGAAGAGCTCGGCGTCGACGGCGCCGGTGGCCTTGGCCTTGGTCGCGTCGGCGGTGAGCTGGTCCGACTTGGGCGAGCGGCCGGAGAAGAGGGTCGAGTAGGCCTTGTCGAAGGCAAGAAGCTCCTCGGCAACGGACTTGCGCTCCTGCTCGTAGGTCGGGAGGAGGATCGAGCGGTCCGCAACGCCCTTCTCGACGAGGTTGAGCTTCCAAGCGAGCGAGTACATGTCGAGCATCGAGATGTTCATGCCCTGGCCGGCCTTGGGCGAGTGGGTGTGGGTCGCGTCGCCGCCGAGGAAGACGCGGTGGTCGAGGGTGTAGTTCGAGGCAATGCGCTGGCCAATCTCTGTAAATGCGATGTCGAGGTCAGCCAACGTGCGTAAGAAGAAAGCAGAGATACAGGAGGAGGGAAAAAAGCGCACGGTAAACGGAGAACCAGGCAGTCTTGCCGAACTCGAGCTTGAACGGCTCGAAGATCTTGCGCGCGCGCTCCTTGCAGATGTCCTCCGAGGCGTCGCGGCCGTAGTGCTTCTGCTTGCCGTCCGGGCCGGTCTCGGCCTGGAGCTGGACGTAGAGGCGGACGAGGCCAGCCTCGCGGGGAATGACCATGATGGAGCCGTCGGCCTTGGAGTGGATGAGGCACTTGGACATGATGTCCGGGAAGTCGGTCTTGCTGGAAAGGGGGAGAAAACGTCAGCGGGAGCAGGAGGAAACAGGAAGAAAGGGAGAAAACGTACACCTCAATGTCCATGACACCCCAAATGATGTCCGACGCGTCGCCGAGCATGCGGATCTTGCCCTGCCACTCGCCATCGCCGGGCTGGCCGCCCGAGATGGCGCGACGGACGAGAGAGCGAGCGCCGTCAACACCGAGGAGGTACTTGGACTTGACCGTGAACTTCTCGTTGGTCTCGCCATGGTGGAACTCGGTGGTGACCGGGTACTCGGCAGACTCGTCGGTCGAGCAAGTGTCAAACTCGTAGGGGCGGAAGACGTTGCCATGGGGAGCGGCGGCCTTCTTGTCGGCGGGGAGGAGGGCGCGGCGCTATGAAGTGAGGACCCAGTCAGCTTGCGAACTGCTGAGATCGGGTCTGTTCAAGTACGGACCGACTCGATCTCGTCGAGGAAAGAGCGCTCAATGAGGCCCTGGTGAAGGAGGAGAGCTGGAAGAGGCAGAAAATGCAAAGTCAGCGCGAACGCTTACTTTCTCGCGCGGGAAGCTTAACGCACTGTAGTTGTCGACAACGTCGATAAAGTCGGGGCAGGACGGGGCGCGGGAAGTGCGGGCGAGCTGCTTGTCGGCGGTCGGGTCCCAGAAGGCGACCTCGTAGACACTGCAGGTTGGAGCGCCAGACTTGATCAGACCTCGTCACTTGTAGAGGGCCTGCGCGGGAGAACGCACCGGACACCCTGGTTGATCATACGCTTGGCGAGACCGGCCTTGCCCTCCTCGTACGGGACGGCACCGATGTTGCGGAGGACCTCGATCGTGCGGGGCTGGATGCCGCTGTTTGCGTGGAAAAGGGAGCGTCAGCGGGTGTGGAAAAGCACAACACAGCGTAAAACGGAGTAGATTGGGGAGGAGGAGAAGGGAGAAGAGACGTACTCAGCGCGGCCGGCCTCCGTGGTCGTCGGGCGGTTGCTGCAGGAGCGGGAGAGTAAGATCAGCTTCGTCGTGGGGCTGGGGATAAGAAAGACGCACTCGATGTGAAGAACCTTCATGCCGTAGGTGGTAAGGCAGAGGTCCGCCATGCAACCAGCGGGACCGGCACCGACGATAACAACACTATTCGAGGTGGCGGGAACAAATTGCGAGTTGGAGGTGACATGGACGTGCAGGGAAAATAAGAAAAAAAGAGGGGGAAGCCGGGAGGAAGACGAGGAAAGAGCGGGAGAGGGTGGGGGCAACGCGGTCAGCGGGGTGCTCCAGCTCGTCGCAGCAGCGGAAGCGGGGGGACGCACTCGTAAGTGTCCTCGGGCTTGATCTGGGAGGTGGAAGCTTGCGGGGCGACCATGGCTGAGGTGGTGGGAGGGCGGAAGAGGCGGAGGAAGATGAGGCTCGGAGAGGGTGCGAGTGGGCGAGATGAGAGGGCGCCGGGGCGTGCTTGGGTGGTGCAGGGGTAGCTAAGAAGGCAAAGAGCAAGCGGGAAGTGAAGGAAAGGGAGCCAAGGAGCGAGAGGAAGAGATTTTGGATAGAGGTGCGTGGGCGGGGAGGCGGCCGCCTTGAAGCGGTCGGCAAGGGTGGGCGGCACTTTCAAAGTTCGGCATCGTCCACTGGTTCCGGTGCGCGCAACTAGGAAGACCTCGGAAGCTTCAAGGAGGAACAACAAGCGAACTACGGCAAGGAACAAGCTCTCAACAGCTGCACGACGCTCTGACCCTCTGCTGATCTCCCGCGGCGCTCGGCACCCCCGGCTCGGGTCACGTGACCGGCCTCCTCTCGCTCTTCCTGGCGAACGCGCTCGATTTGCGCTCGCCTGTGTCGAGTAGACGCCTACGTGGGATCGGCAAGGAAGCAGGAAAGAGTAGACGAACCATTCCGGCCAAACTTGCCTTCCCTTTTCGCCGGACCAGTTTTCCTCGCTCCTCACTACCTGCACGACGAAAGCGCTACGTATGACAGTATGGCTACAGGTAAAGAAGAAGGGGATCTAGGTAGACTTGACGGGCGAGAGGAGCGTCATGACGACCTTGCCGCGCTGGGTGTTCTTGTCCTGCGAGGAGGGGGAGAAGAAGAGGTCAATGCGAGATCTCCGACGTCTACCACCGCTCGCACTGACGAGCGAACGGAAGATCGAAAAGAGAGCGGGGACGGCGCGCACCTTCTCGACGCCAATCTCGACGCTGACCTTGTCAAAGACTCCGATCGTGACCTTGCTCCCGTCGGGCGCGGGCACGTGGATCTCGTAGTTCTCGGCGTCGTAGTCGTTGTCCCGCTTGAAGGTGACGAGGCCCTCAAGACCGTACCTGCGAGCGAGCGGGTGGGCGGAGTGAGCTCATGCGAAGAGAAGGAAGAGAGGGACAGGCGCACTTGGAGACGAAGACGGCGAGGCCGTTGCGGAACGCGCGGATGACGAACGCCTCGGCCTGGACCTTGCCGTCGCCCTCGACGCCCTGCGCCTTGAGCGCCTTGAGCGCGTCCTCCTCCTTCTTCTGGATCGCGAGCGCGACGTAGAACTCGATGCTCGCCCGCGCGGCGCCCTGCGCGCCGCGGTGCCGCTTGTTGACGACCTCGAGCGTCTTGTCGACCCAGCTCTTGGTCTGCAGCCCGGCGTGCAAAGGGTGGCCGGAGATGGCCGCGGCGAGCTGGCGGTGCACGAGGACGTCGGCGTAGCGCCGGATTGGGGAGGTGAAGTGCGTGTAGATCGGCGAGGCGAGGCCGTAGTGAGAGAAGGCGGAGGCGGGGAGCGAGCCCGAGCAGAAGTACTCGGCGGAGAGCATGCAGCGCGTCGCCATGATGCGGACGAGGGTGTTGAAGGCCGGGAAAGAGGGGTCCTGCGTTACGAGCAGAACAAGGTGAGCGGGAAAGAGGAAAGGGGAAGGGTAGAGAACGCACAACGCAGTTGTCGAGCGAAGCGGCGAGCACTCCCGAGCTGGAGACGTCGAGCGTCATGCCCCTGCGCTTCTGCAGCACGTCCTGAAGGACCTCAAAGTTGGTCTTCGGCGGCGGAGCGTGGCGGCTGTACGTCGCGACACCGTTCCGCATCAGTACCTTCTCGGGAGAAGGGAGAGAAGGGAGTCAGCAAGACGCACCGAAGCACCGCCGTCTGCGGGAACTGCTTGTAGATCCTCTCCGCGACCGAGATGTTGGCGAGCAGCATAAACTCCTCAACGAGCGAGTTGGTCTCGAACATCTCCTTCTGCTCGACCTCGACCGGGCCCTTCGGCGCATCCCCCGTGGCGGCGTCAACGAGCGACTTGTCGACCGGCCCGGTCTGCTCGGCCGACTCGAGGTGGATCTTGACCTCGGGCGAGGCGAGGTTCAAGGCGCCGGCCGCCATGCGCTTGGCCTTGAGCTGGCGCGCGATGTGGTTCAGGAGGCGGATGCCTTCGGTGAGGGGGTCCTTCATCGAGCTGGGCGTGCGGACAAGAGCGTCAGGAGAGGGGAAGAAGGGGAGGAAATGGGGAGTCGTACGGGTCGTCCTTCCGCCGCTGCGCCGCCTCGTAAGTGAACGACTCCTTGCTCGCGATGACCGACTTGGTAAACCGGACGTCGACAATGTTGGCCTCCTCGTCAAGTTCCTGGCGGGCGTTTAGCCAGATATCAGTCTCACCTTGTCCTGACGGTCAAGGAGATCAGGAAACAAGGCCGCCCGACGCACCCAAATCACCGAGAACGCCAACCGCTCAACATGGCTCCTGAGCGAGCACAAGTTCGTCCCGAGCAGGTGCGGGAGCATGTCGATGCGCTTGTCGACGAGGTAGACGGTCGTGCCGCGCGACGCGGCCTCGGCGTCCATCGGGTTGTCCGGGTGCACAAAGTGCGAGACGTCGGCGATGTCTGCGTGTGCGCAGTCCGAAGGCGGAGGGAGAATGAAGAGGGTGGAAGGGAAGAGAAGGGTGGAATTAGTAAGAGGTGAAGGGGCGAAAGAGGGTGAGAGAGGGGACGTACGGACGCCGGCCTGGATGTTGCCGTTCGGGAGGCGCTTGGCGTGAAGGGCGTCGTCAATGTCGGTACAGCCTGTTTGGGGACTAAGCATCAGCTCACAGACTTCGCGCTGGAGACCCTCATCTGCCCAACTTGGGAAAGAGCAAGAGCCGTAGGAAGGCTAAGAGCGACGCACCAGGCGGGTCGATCGAGCAGATGATCTCGTCCCTCAAGTCCTCCCTGTTCCTCCACACGCCCTTCGGGTCGTCCTCCTTGGGCGGGACGACCCATCCCTCCCCCTCCTCCGGCAAGCACCCCAAAATCGCGGCCGAAAACGGCCGATTGGGGCACTCCCACTCCTCCAGCAGGCTCTCGACCTCGCCCTCCTTGCTCCCGACCGCGCCAAGCACGCGCACAAAGTGGCCCTCCGGGTACCTTGACGTGACGGGCCAGCGGTCGATGCTGACGAGGAACTTTTGCGCGGCGAGGTACGCGGCTTGGCGCGTGAGGAGGCGGATGCGCGGGACGCTGCGCGACACGGGACTGGCGAGGACGGTGACGGAGGTCGAGGAGGTCAAAGCCGAGGGTGGGAGCGAGGCGCGGTCGAGCGTGCAGACGTAGGGGCGGAAGGCGCGCTTCAGGATGCCGACCACGCGGCCCGTCGGCTGCACGTCCTTGGTCTGGACCGGCACGTCCGGGCGCGTGAGGCCCTCGCCCTCGCCCTCGGGGAGAGCGTCCGGGTCGTCCGCGCCGCCCTTGGCGTCCTCGTCGACGACCTCCTCGCCGAGCGACTTCCACTCGGACTCGGGCAGGAGCTCGACAACGACGAGGTCGCCTGCGACGGAGCGGTTCTGTGCTTCGAGCGAGGGAAGGAGGATGGGCTTGCCGAGCGGGTGCGAGGGGACGTTGACGGTGGCCTGCGCGCGCCTTCGGTCAGATCAAATCCCATGCGTCTACTACCAGTAAATGACTGAGGAGAATGGGACTGGAAGACGCACCTCACGGAAGTTGTACTGGCTCGGGTTGAAGTGCCCCTGCCACAGCTTGCCCGCCTTGACGCCCGCCTGCAGCACGCTCAGCGGCAGGTACTCCTGGAAGAGCGCCTTGCCCTTGCCACCCCTCGCGTTGCTCCCGTCCCTCGGAAGGCCCGACCCGCTCACGGCGAGAAGATCGACGAGCTGCGCTTGCTGCTCTGCGGGGAGGGACTCGACGAAGGCCTTGACGGTGAGGGAGGGGATGGAGGCGGACTGGGCTTTGCGGAGCGAGTCGGCGTCGTCGGTGAGGAGGAGAAGGGGGGTATCGGCAGTGGGGCGGGAAGAGGAGGAGGTAGAGGTCTTTTGGCGCTTGGCGGATGAGGAGGTGGAGAGGACGGCGGAGTAATAGGAGGCGAGATGGCGGATCACTGTGGAGAGGGAAGTTCAGTAGGGCCAGGGGGGGTAAGGAAAGGAAAGAGGAGACGGACCGCGGTCGTTGCGGTCGTTTGGGCTCTCGCCGTCGTCCTTCTCAAGGTAGGTTTCCTCCATGGCCTCGTTCCAGACGGTCCAGCCGCGCTTGATCTTGGTGCCATCGGGGAGGGTGAAGTCGTCGTCGACGAGGGTGCGGAGCTTGTTGTAGAGCGGAAGGGAGCGGTGGCGGACCTCGTCGAGGACGGTCTGGGCGACGAGGAGCGGGTTTGGGAAAGCAGGGGAGGACAGGAGGTCGAACTGGTGGAGGATGGCGTTGGTGTCGGGCAGGATCCACTGGCACGAGGGAGGGAGAGCGGGAGGAGGAGGGAAGTCGGAGGCGGGGCGGAGGTAGTGCTCGCGGACGACTGCGGGTGGTGTGTGCGGGTGTCAGTTGAGGTGTCTGGTGGGCTGCACGGAGCAGTGCGAGTCGAGTGTACCGCGTTGGAGCTTTCCCCTGGCCGTTTTGCGCCAGTAGTGGTGTGACGAGACGGCGGACGAGCTGGCGGGTCGCTTGCGGAGGATGGTAACCTGTGAGGTGGTGCTGCTTGGGCTGCTCATCGTGACAAGGTGAGCGGTCGAGGTGAGCGAGTCGTGCTCGCTGGCTGGCTGCTGTTGACCTCAGCCCAACTCTGCTTCCCCGCTTCCCCTCGCTTCTTCCGGCCTCTTACTCGACTCACTGCATTCTCCACACATGCCACGACCAGTCCGTCCACCTCCCACCCTCCCCCGTTCCCTCCTCGCCCCCCTCGTTCCCCCACTCTGCACTCACCAAACACTCTCCCTCCCGCAGTCCATCGCGTCCTCTTCCGCTTCAACATCCGCACGCCGCTCCTCCCTCACCTTCAAGGGCCCGGCCACAGACGGCAAGCGCACCAGGAAACAGACCACCCTCATCGACCCCATCCCGGCTCGACGGGCAAAGGCCACCGGGCCCGGCAAGCGTGAGAGGAGCTCGACCGGGAGCACCGCAGCAGGAAAGGAGAAGGGGACGGGCAAAGGCAAGGAGCGGGAGAAGGAGGTCAAGGGAGCCAAGCGGAAAAGGGCGACCAAGGACGAGGGCAAAGGGTCGAGCAAGGCCAGGGGGAAGCGCCGCAAAGTCGACGATGACGACGAGGGCGAGGAAGCAGCCGAGCAGGACGACTCCAGTGGCAGTGAGGGGGAAGACCGTCCGTCCCCCTCCCTTTTTCCTCATCCAGCCCAACCTGAACCCCCGTCCTCGCGCGCGCGCAGACCGCCCCAAAGTCCGCCAGTACGAGCGCCATGTCCCGCGCGAGATGGTCAAAAAGCGATGGAAGGTCTTGAGCGAGAACGCAAGGGAGGACGTGCGGTTCGAGGCGGAGAGGAGGGGGAGGTGCGTTGTCCCCTGCGCTGCTTTCGATTCTTATCCTCTAGGTGGGAAGAGGACTCATCACACGTTATGATGACGCGCAGGGAATGCCTTGACTCTCTCCCCGGCGCGTCCACCTCAACCACCCACAAAGACCTCTCCAAGCTGCTCACCTCCTTCGCCTCCTCGTGCGTCCCGCTTCCGTTCCCGAATCCTTCCTCCTCGTGTTCCCTATTCTAGCTCTCCAGCTGACTCTGATCGCGCACCGACTCAGCCTCGACTCCCTCCTCACTACGCTCCCCGTCCCGCCCCTCCCGTCCGCCATCCGCATCAGCTCGAACCGCACCTCCACTAACACCGGCAGTAATAGAGCCCGCGAGCTTGAGCTCGGGTGGTTGAGGGATAGGAGCGAGGTCAAGCGGCGGATTGTGCGTCTCTCTTCCGCTCTTCTTTCGGAGAGGAGGAGAGGAGACTGACCAAAGGGCCGGGGTGCGAAACAGGCCAAGCTCGACGAGGCGTACGAGCAGGAGCAGGCGGAGGTGGATGCGCTCGAGGCGAAGATTGAGGAGGAGAGGCGGTGCGTCCCCGTCTCTTCCGATCGCGCTTCTCTCCCTCGCCACGCTTGCAGGCACGAAGTAGAGTGGAACGTCTTGGTGTGAGCGGGACTTGAACTTTCTCTACAATCTTGCGCAGGCTGCTTGAAGAAGCGGAGGAGACTCTCGAAGCCTTCCAGGCGACGCGGGACAAACTGGCCGAAGCCGAGGCGGGCGAGCTCCAGGCGAAGGTGCGCCGCGCTGCTTCCTGCATCCTCTCCCCCCGCGTCTCACGAAGCGTACTGAGGTGCCTTCGACGGCTGCTGCTCGCACAGTGCGCACATCCCCTTCTCGGCCCGCTCCTCTCCTCCCGCCTCGCACTCTCGTCCCGCTCCCCCAACTCGCGAAGGGACACCAAGCTCGTCATCCCTGGCCTGCGCAATGCCGACGAGGGAGCGCAAGTGAGCAGGGAGTGGTTCGTCCAGGGCGGACTCGGCGGGCGGGAGCGTGAGAAGGGCGGCGCCGAGAAGCGGGATGAAGGGGAGGAGGAAGAGGTACGTTCCCGGATCCCACGCTATCACCTTCGTCACGCACGCTTAGGGCGTGCTGGCGTCGCTGTCGATGACGGGGGTCATCGGGACTGAAACTGACTGCTGCCCCCTCTTCTTCCACCTTCCGCAGCTCTCGACCGCCGACTTCCCCTCCCTCGCCGCCTCCCGTCTCACCCGCGCTACGAAGCAACTCAAGGCGCTGCTCAAGGAGCGGAAGAGGGGGCGGAAGACGAGCGAGTAGCCGGAGTCGGTTTGCAGGAGAGCGCCGGACAGGCACGAGCGGGAGGAGGGGCGTCCATGTTGTCTCTAGTCTGTGCTCTTGGGCTGTAGTGCGAGCTGGTCGTGTCGTTGGCTCGCGAGGAAAGCGGCGAGATTAGGCTGATTTTCCTCCTGATCGTCGACTCCTCGCTCCTCTCGCCTTGCGCTTCTACCGCCGCACTACCCTTCTCTGCACCTTCGAGCAGCATCTCGGCAGCCTCCCACACTGTAGCCCCCCTCTCGCTCGCTTACCATCGCTTTGACCTCCTCTCCCCCCACTTCCTCCTCTCTCTCCCTCTTCCCGCTCACTCAGCTCACAACTCACCTCACGATGAGCACGCGCACGAGCCACCCACGCACGGCCACACGCTCGGTCTACGTCGACCCGCCCGAGTTTGACGAGCTCGAGGGGCGCTGGAGCGACGAGGAGGAGGAGGAGGAAGAGGAGGAGTGGGGGAGCAGGAAGAGGACGAAGAGCAAAGGCAAGGGTGCGTACAGTCTCATTCGCTCGCTCTCCAGCGTGTACTGACCCTCCGCCACTTCGCACAGGCAAGAAGGGCGAGCCGGCGTCGAAGAGGAGGAAGGGGAGCAACAAGGGCAAGGGCAAGGAGAAGCAGACCAAGGACGACCTGCTCAAGACGATGCCGATGGACGTTCTCGTCGAGGTGCGCTTCCCTCCGCTTCCTCTTTCCTCGACTGGACTGACCTCTTTCTCCTCTCCCGACCCAGATCTGCTCGCACCTCCTCCCGCTCGACCTCCTCCAGCTCAGCCGCACGAGCAAGCTCTACCGCGCGACGCTCACCTCGAAGAGCGCCAAGCCGATCTGGCGCAGGGCGAGGAAGAGGGTCGGGCTGCCGGACGTCGAGGCGGAGGACTGGAGCGAGATGGGGTTGGCGGCGCTGTTCTTCGGCGAGGCGTGCCAGGTGCGTTTGTTAATTCTCGGCCCAGAACCCAGAAGGGAGATTCGCTGACCGTCCATCGTCTGCTAGGCCTGCGACAAGACCTATCGGTCCCGTCCCGACACCTACCTTCGCGTCCGCCTCTGCGTGGATTGCCGCAAAGACAAGTTCGTCGATCCTCTCCTTACCTCGAGCCACTTATTCAACCATCTCTCTGCAGCTTCGTCAAACTCGGCACGCTGTCGAAGACGCACCCGGACTACCACCCGTCGCTCGCCGAGGTCGTCATCTCGTCGCCTTGTCAGCTCGCTCTGCTTCTTCTCTTTGCTACAGTCGATCTTCTGACGCAGCTTCCGTTGCAGATTCCGCCGCCAACCACAAGCGGCCAAGCTCGACTCGTTCGTCCCGCGCTTCTCGAGCTTGTTCTCCCCGTACCTGACGATGCGTCTCCTCTACAGGCTACGCCCTCAAAGCGGACCTCGAGTACTACAACAAGATCCTCATCGAGCTGCAGGCAGAGGACGAGCTCGATGCCGAAGCCGCCTCATCCGGCAGGTCCGCTTCGGCCTCGCCCTCCGCCTCGCGTTCGCATGGCAGGAGCCTCCGCGCTCGCTTCAAGACGGTCTACGTCGAGGATTTCGACGAGGAGAGCCCGATGGTGACGAGCTTCATCGAGGAGAGGAAGGAGTACCTCGACATCGTCGCGCGGGTAAGCGCGAGCATTTCTCGCTGCTTCGCCACTCCCCTGACCCAGCTTTGCATCCCGCAGGACGGCCAGACCCTCAGTGACCAATACGAGTCCGTCATGTCCAAGGTCTCCGGCATCCGCTACGAGCAGCGCAAGCTCGACAAGCACTTGCAGACCATCGCGAGTCTGTCTAATGGCAAGGGAGTCAATTACAAGCGAATTGATGAGTGCGTACGCCCATCTTGCTACGATCGACTTCGCTGACTCCCTCTTTGCAGCATCGGCGAACGTCTCGAAGCCGAGATTGGGGGTGTGTATGCGTCAGTGGAGTCCACTTCCCCTCGCGTTCTTTCCGTGTACTGATATTGCTTCTTTCTTCATTTCTCAAAGCTGGCGCTACAGCTACACCAAGCCTTTCCGGAAGGACAGGGTTGTGAATCGCTGGCACGCCTTGACGGACGCAGGTTTGCTTTTCCCCTTTCCGCCCTCGTAGTGCTGCGCACACACCTGACTCTCGCACGTCTCCGCTATAGAATGGGAAGAGATCAAGCCGCATGTCGTCGACCTGGCTCGTCTGGCCTTGGCCGAGTGCGAGGAGGACGACCGCAAATGGACGACGCACACTCAGCGGGCGTCGAAGTGGTACGATATCCGCAAGGTCCGCCTCAAGGCCCTCAGGACGAAATACGACGCACTCTTTGAACCGTCTGCAGATGGACATCACCACATCCACGTTCCGGCCACCTTCCGCGACTTCCTCTGCCTCTCCTCTCTCGAACGCTTCATTCTTCCGACCAGCGTCTCCAAGGTCGAGGAAGACGACGGCGACATCGACGACCCCGAACGCGGCTCCATCACCGACAAGGAGTGGGAGGACGCTCTCCCGCTCATCGCCGAAGAGTTGGAGGAGCATCGCCTTGAGGCCTTCGTCCAGGTCATCCAGCTCATCCTCTCCGCAACGCGCGAGCCCGAGGACGTTCCGAGCGCCGAATACATCGTCGAGAACGCAGAGCAGTACGACCAAGCCTTTTTCGACCGGGCGACTTCCCTCGTCGTCTGCTCCCAGCGTAGATGCCGCCGGCGACCGTACCGAGCCTGGACCTGGACCGGCTGGCAAAAGGTTCCGGCCGAGCCCGTTTTCGTCGGCTCTTTCCTCGACGTCCTCGAGCATCAGACGGCCAGTCACGAGTTATCCGCCTCGTCTTACTACGCGCCGACCAAGAAGGAGCACCTCGTAGACCCGCCGATCCGTCTCGAACTCCCGCTCGAGATCGCCTGCGCCGTCTCGGCGCTCATCGAGCTCGGCGGGCTGGACGAGGAGACGGCGACGAAGGACGACCTCGACGAGCTGGACAAGGTCGGCTGGTACGAATGGGAGAACGTGCGGTGCAAGCAGAAGAAGTACAGCGGGTGGAGGCTCCTGGTGCGCGCCTTCTCTCTCCTCTCTCGGGTTCATAACTGACTTCTCTCTTCGACTTCTCCTGGCCCTCCCTTGCTACCCTTTCTTTCCGGCCCTTTCGCTCTTCTCCTCCGCCACTCTCTTCCACCACCCTCTCCCTGATCTGCAGCTCGACGCCGTCTATCGCGAGTCGACCCGCTGCGCCAAGATGAAGCCGCCGCGCCACCTCGACCCGCCGTGCATCGTCCTCCACCGCCGCAGGACGAAGGGCAAGGACGTCTCGCCCGACAGCGACGACGCCAGCGGCAGTGAGTCGGACTGAAGAGCGTCGGAGGAGGCGCTTGAGGGGAGGAGCGCGACGAGGCAGGAGACGAGGAGCAGACTCCCGAGGAGGGCGTCGCTTGATTCCGCATGAACCGCTTGTTGTCCCTCTCTCATCCTTCCTATCGTCCTACCGTATCCTCCCTGTTCAACGAGCTTTTCACCCTCGCCTTGAGAGGAAAGCAGCGAGACGGGACTGGTTTTTCTTCCTCCTCCTCGACTTCTCGCTCCTTGCGCCCCGCGCTTCTACCGCCCCTCTACCCTTCTCTGACGTTCCCAGCAGCGTCTCGATAGCCTCTCACACTCGAGTCCCCTCTCGCTCGCTCAGCGTCGCTTTGACCTCCTCTCCCCCCACTTCCTCGCCTCTCTCCCTCTTCCCACTCACTCAGCTCACAGCTCACCACGCGAGGAGCACGCGCGCGAGCCACCCGCGCACGGCCACGCGCTGAGTCTACGTCGACCCGCCCGAGTTTGACGAGCTCGAGGGGAGTTGGAGCGATGAGGAGGACGAGCAAGAGGAGGAGGAGGAGGAGGAGTGGGGGAGCAGGAAGAGGACGAAGAGCAAGGGCAAGGGTGCGTACACTCTCATTCGCTCGCTCTCCAGCGTGTACTGACCCTCCGCCACCTCGCACAGGCAAGAAGGGCGAGCCGGCCTCGAAGAGGAGGAAGGGGAGCAACAAGGGCAAGGGCAAGGAGCAGCAGACCAAGGACGACCTGCTCGAGACAATGCCGATGGACGTCCTCGTCGAGGTGCGCCTCCCCTCTCCCTCGCTCCTCGTCGCCGAGACTGACCTCTCCTCTTTCGGCAGATCTTCTCGCACCTCCTCCCGCTCGACCTCCTCCAGCTCAGCCGCACGAACAAGCTCTACCGCGCGACGCTCACCTCGAAGAGCGCCAAGCCGATCTGGCGCCGCGCGAGGAAGATGGTCGGCTTGCCGGACCTCGAGGCGGAGGATTGGAGCGAGATGGGGTTGGCGGCGCTGTTCTTCGGCGAGAAGTGCCAGGTGCGCATGTCCTTTCCCTCTCTCCTACCAAATCGGTTGCTGACTCCTGCCGCTCCCAGCACTGCGGCAGGAAGAGCAGCTGCTTCGTCGACGTCTACCTCAGGATTCGCCTCTGCAAGGAGTGCCGCAAGGACAGGTGCGCTCGCACTTCGGAGTTCCACTCCATTTGAACTGACGCCGCCCAACGTCCGAAAATTCAGCTACGTCAAGCTCTCCTCGCTGCAAAAAACTCACCCCGACTACCACCCCGGCCTTGCCAAGGTCGTCGCTTCCACCCCCCGTCCGTCTGCTCTTTTCGCTTTGTCCTCTCTTGTACTCATCTTCATCCAGCAGATCCTGCCAATACTCCCCAATATCCTCAAGCTGGACAGCGTCGTCGTCGCCGCTGGTGGCACGCGCCGCCGATCGCTTCGCCCGCGACGACAGCGCGCTTCGCACTCAAATCCGACCTCAACTACTACAGCAAGATCCTCTACGAGCTCCAGGACGACGACGAAGCCGAGGGCGGGATGGAGGGAGTAAAAGCTTTCCTGCAGGAGAGGAAGGAGGCGCTCGAGCTGGTCGAAAAGGCGAGTTCGAAACGTTCTCCTCTGTAGTAAACAGCACTGACCGTTCTCACGCGCAGGATGCCAAGGTGCTCACTGACGTCCGCGACGGCGTCCGGCGCAAGACGAGCGAGCTCCGCAACAAGCAGTCTGGCATCGCGCGGTCTCTCTACACCGCCAAAAGGGCGAAGGACAAGGAGAAACCGCTCTCAGTCTTTGAGCAGAGGTTTGAAGAGTACGTTCGCGCTTCTGCACTCATCGCGTCGAGACTGACATTTTCCCTCCCGCCAGCATATGCCAGCGCCTGCGCGACGACGGGATCTCGACGGACTGGTGCGTGGCCCTTTCCTCCTCATCTCCTCCTCGCTCATCCGTCACCAGCAGGCTCTACAAGAAAGAGTTCAAGAAGCACAAGCTCGTCTGCAAGAAGAAGGAACTCACCGCCGAAGGTTCGCCCCCGGTTCTTCTACGTTCTGTTCAGCTTCGCGCTCACCGATTCCCACCTCTGCAGAATGGCACGAGATCAAGCTCGAGATCGTCAAGGTCGCCAAGCAGGTCGCTGACACTGCTCAGCAAGCCTGCAAGAACTCGGGATGGGACGCCCGCAGGAAGTGGGACCGCCTCGTCGAGCTCCGCCGCATGTCAATTCGCTCTCGTTACGACGGCATGCTCCCCGCCGCCGACGAGGGCGCCGACGAGCTCACTATCTTCCCTTCTTTCCGCGACTTCCTTCTCTTCGAGTCTGTCCAGGCGTTTCAACTTGGCGACAAGCCCGACGATGGCGAACTCGACGACGAGGAGCGCGCCGAGCTGACCGACATCGATTGGGCCGATGCCTTCCCGCTCGTCACCGAGGAGCTCGAGCAGTTCTTCCTCGACCGCTTCCTTCATGCCGTCAAGCTCATCCTCTCCGCCACGACCGAGCCGGAGAACATCCCCGACGATGAGGAGATCCTCGCGAGCCGCGACGACTACGACGAGGAGTTCTTCGACCGCGCGACGTCGTTCCTTGTCTGCGACGAAGAAGACTGCCGTCAGAAGTGGCACTACGACCCGACCACGCGCCGCCGACTCCCTGAGCAGAAGACGTTCATCGGCCCCCTGCCGGCTCTCCTCCTCCACCAGCAGAAGAAGCACCGCCCCTCCTCTGCCGACGAGTATTCGAAGCCGAAGCAGCGGAAGGCCGGTCCGCAGTTCCACCTCGCCCTCCCGCTCGAGGTCGCTTGCGGGATGACCGCACTCTTCGAGCTCGGCGGGCTCGACGACGAGACGGCGACGAAGGAGGACCTCGACGAGCTGAACAAAATCGGCTGGTTCGAGTGGGAGAACGCGCGGTGCAAGTGCAAGCACTACTACGGCTGGAAGGACCTGGTGCGTACCCTGCCCTAGCTTCTTTCGTCATCCTTCTGTCCTTACTCGTACTGACGCTGTCGTCCTTCTGACTGCCCGTCATCCCTTCCGCCATCTTGCCCGGTATCTTTTCTTTTCCTCCTTCCTTCGCCGCCATTCTCCCGACACCATCTCGCCCCTTCCCCGCCGCCGCACGACCTCGACCTCGTAGCTCGACGGCATCTACCGCGAGTCGACCCGCTGCGCCAAGATGAAGCCGCCCGTCCACCTCGACCCGCCGTGTATCGTCCTCCACCGCCGCACAAAGCGCAAGCGCGAAAACCTCGAGACGATCGGGTACTTCGACAGGCTCTGATGCGACACGAGGGGCAACAGGCGGAGCGTGGCAAGGGTGAGGAGCGCTTGCTGAGACGAGAAGGGTCCGCTTGAAACGCTTGAAACGCTTGTTCCTCTCCAACGCACCCCTTCCGTGACCTTCGGTAAGGAGAGACGAGAGCATGCGCGCCACAGAGCACGGGCCGCAGCGGGAAAACGAGAATAAACCGCTTGTCGTTGCTTTGTCACGTCGCCTACTCGAGGCAGCAACACAGCGCCAGGTGCCTCGCCAACGCGCCCCTGACGACCTCCATCTGCTCCAGCGCCCTCGCCGTCCGCTCCCTCGTCTTCTCCTCCTCCTTGTCCTTCGCGCCCGCGCCCGCCTTCTTGCCCGTCCGCTCCGAGAGCCGGCCGAGCGCGTCGGAGTGGCCGAAGATGTCGCGCGGAGGGGAGCAGGCGACGACGGGGCCGACGACGTCCTCGAGAAGGCGGAGGAGGTCGAAGGTCTCGGAGAGGGAGATGAGGGGTGGGGAGGCTGGGAGTGACAGTGGAGGGAGCGGGAGAGTCAGTCTCAAAGCTCGAGGACGCCGTTGAGCGCAACGAGGTCGTCAAAAAGGAAGAAGCGGAAGTTTCAAGGGAAGAAAGAGGACGGAGGATTGAAGGAATGGCGAGAAGGTCGGAGGCAGAAGGGAGACGGAACGCACTCTCGAGGAGCGGCAACGCGTCGATCAGCATCACGCTCCACCACTTCTTCGGCGCAACGCCGCTAGTCAGCAGCAGCACGAGCAGCGCGGCGGCCTCGGCCCTGTTGCCCGCCGCGTACAGCGCGAAGAAGTCGCGGTAGCGGGCGAGGAAGGACAGGCGCGCCGAGTAGGGCGCGAGGGCGTCGTCTGAAGGGAGCGGGAGGGAGGAGAGCGGGGAGGAGGGGAGGGAAATGAGAGAGCCGGTCGGGGAGGGGGGCTCGTCGGCGGAGGAACGGGGGCGGAGGAGGGAGGTCGGGATCGAGTCGACGTGGCGGACGAAGGTGTCTTGACCTGTGCAAAGACGATGCGTTGGTAGGATCAGTACTTCCGCTCGCACGTTGAAAGCGGAAAGTCGCGAAAAGGCGACTCGGCAACGCACCTTCCTCGACGTAGCTCTCCAGGATCAGCTCGGCAATCTCGGCGATGCGACGACCGTCCGACGCGCGGACGGAGAAGGCGATGGCCTCACCGTAGCGCTTGAGGGCGACCAGTTGAGAGGCGTAGGACTGCAAAGTCGAGGTGCAAGGATTCAGTGCCCGCTAAATGGAAGAGGAGGGACCAGACAACCGAGGGAGGGAGAAGATGGAGGGGAGCGGAAAGAGGGTTGAAGAAGGGGTGAACAGGCATACCTGGCAGATCCCGACCATCTCGTCCTCGAGCCCCAAATCCGCACAAACCCTCAAAACCTCCTCGACCCTCCTCATCTTCCTCCTCTTCTTCCTCCCTCCCTCGTTCTCCTTGTCCCCTTCTCCGTCCACATCCATCCCTCCGTCCTCGACCGCGCCATTCTCGTCCGCCTGCTCCTCCTCAACAACCGGCTCGTCGAGCCTCAAGCTCTTGAGCAGCCCACGCGCGCGTCTCCTGCCCTCGGCGCCGCACGCGCCCCAGTACTCGCACGCGAGGCGCCAGAGCGCTTCGGGGTCGGCAGCGGCGAGGCGGTCCGCCCAGTCGAGGAGGAAGTGCTCCCTAAGCCCGAGCGGGAGGTCGTCCTCCTCCGCCCCTTCTCCTCCCTCCTTGCCAGAAGCGTCTTCGGCCATGAGCGCGCGCGAGGCCGACTCGGGCGGGTCGAACGCCGGGAGGTGCAGGTGCGCGAGGAGGTCGGCGAGGTGGGTCGCGAGCCAGGGGTACGGGCCCGTGAGCGCCTTGAGCACGCCGGCGACGTCGCCCTGGAGGAGCGCCTGCTGCGCGACCTCGTCCGCGAGCGTCGGGTCGACCGGGTGCTCCTTTGCGATGACGGAGGTGAGCGTCGTCGGGAGGTCTTCGCGCCGCAGGGACGAGGGCGCGACCCAGAGTGCGAAGGCGGCAAGGGCTTCGCGCCAGTCTTCCGAGGAGGAAAGAATCGCGGACTCGCTGCCACGGAGGAGGGAGAGGAGCTCGCGGAAGGCGGCGATCCACTCGGTCTGCTCGTCGGCGTCGAGGGTGCCGTCAGAAGGAGGGGAGCTGAACAGCGCCTCGGCGGACTTGGAAGCAGAGGAGAGGGAGGTCTTCCACGACCGGAGGGCAGAAAGGAAAGCCGCCTCGGTACGGAAAGAGGGGGAGCGAGGGTAGGTGTCGAGGAGGGGGACGACCAGCGCGCCGAGTTGTTGCAAGAGGGGTGAGGGATGCGAGGTGGACAGGAGGGAGAGGAGTGCGGAGGCGGAAGAGAGGTGGCCGCGAAGGAGGCAGCGGGTGAGGTAGGGGAAGAAGAGCGGGCTGTCCCAGGGCGTCGAGAGGGAGGAAAGCTCGGCGCCCTCTTCCGCGCTTGGTGCTGCAAGGAAAGAACACTGAGCTCGCGCGAAGTCTAGAAAGGGGAAAGAGGGAGAAAGCGCACCGCGGTCGACGGTGTTGACCCAGTCGAGGATTTCCTCGCCGACGAGGCCCTCGCCCGTTCCGTCTGCGGGGAAGTAGAGGATCTCTGCGAGGGCGAGGGTGCCGTGCATGGCGGCGTAGTGCTTGATGAGCCGGGCCTTGGTAGCCTGGGTGAGGCCGGGGTCGGCGTTGACCTGCGGGAGCTGCTTGGCGATGGCGTCGCGGTAGAGGCGTGCTACGCGGCCATAGTAGGCGACCTGCTCGGGCGGTGGCGGCTCGAGGACGGCGCGGCCGAGGTGCGAGAGGGTTGCGGGCGCGGTTGCCTCGTAGTCGTCGACGATCTTTTGCAGGGAGGCCCAGAGGGTGTAGGTGTCTGAGAGGAACTGTCGGGACTCTTGGAGGGTGTGGGTGCCCTTGGTGGGCTGGTGTGAGCTGGTGGTGGTGGTGGTTGAGGGAGGAAGCGAAGTGGACGGAGTGGGCGCGGGGGCGAACGAGAACGCCATGGCTGGGCTGCGAGGTGTGTCAAGAGTGCTGCGTGCACTCGTATGAGCGGTCTGGAGCAGCAGCAGGGAGCGGGCGACGAAAAGGGTTGGCTCGTCCGCGTTGTCGTGGTCTGCTCTTCCCTTCCCTTGCTCTCCTGCTCAGACGCCATGTTCGGGCTGCTCAAGACCGCTCTCACACGCACCGCCTGCGCTGCCGGTCGCTCGCACGCCTTTACTCCTCTTCACACCTCCCACTTCTCCTCCTCCTTCCCCTCCTTCCTCTCGCACTACCTCGACTTGCGCTACGGTCGCACCACGAAGAGGGTCTCCGTCACTGACGAGCTCAAAGCCTGCGTTGTCCGCGTCTCCCGCTCATGCACGAAGGACAAGACGCCTCTTCTCGTCGAGTGCTTCGCGCCCTTCTTCCAGTCCGAGCACCTCCCGCTCCTCTCCAACGAGGTCGGCGAGGCGACGATCCACCAACGCGACGGCGTGCACTGCGTCTCTTTCTACACCAAGGAGGAGCTCGCGCCGCTGTCGACCATCGAGCGCCTCGTCAACAAGCTCAACAAGCCGCTGCGTCAAGACATCGCGAAGCTCAGGGAGGATGCGAAGGAGCTCAAGGAGGATGCGAAGGAGGACGTGCGGAAGGAGGACTTGCTCAAGGAGTTGCAGGCCGTGACTCAGTTGCTCACAGGTCCGTACCTTGGTCTCTTTTCCTCGCCCTTCCTGCCTTTTCGCTGATGCTCTCCACGCCACCCAGCTTGCGAACTCAAGATGTACAAGCTCAGCAAGCTCTTCAACGGTGAACAGCTCGCATACCTGAGCAAACACGGCATAGGCAGTGCGTTTCCTCCCGGTCTCCTTCCTGTGCACCACTCCCTCCGCCTGCCCACAGAGACCCGCTTTGCCTCGCCTCAGGTCTTCAGCCGTCTCTCAGCTGTCGATTCCTCGGCCCCATCCTACGACGACTTCCAGCACTTCCTCCAGAACAACGAGGAGGTGTCGGACTACATCCTCCTCCACAACGACCTCGGCACCGAGAAGAAGCTGCTCGACAAGGAGCGGCACCTGGTTGCTTACGAGACCGACGAGGGACTGTCCTGGGGTGTGGTGCTGAAGAAGTTGAAGAGGGATGAGATTCCGATGGAGCGGTACGTCGAGATGGCGGAGCAGCTCGCTAAGGAACGCCCTGACGGTGCGTTCTCCTTTCCATCCACTGCACTTCTCAAACTGATACACTCTCACCGCAGTGCTCACGATACACATGCGCAATGCGCTTCTTGAGGAGGGCGAGGAGACCCCTCTCTCGCAATGAAGGGTCTTTCTCCATGTCGTCTCGTCTTTGCCTTCTCCCGCGCTCCTCTTTTGTCTCCTCATGGGCTTGCCACTGGACATCTGCAGCGAGTCTACCTCTCGGCATCTTCGACCTCCCGCGAGCGGGACAGGGAGCGAGGAAAACAGGATGCTGGTTGTTTTTCGGGCGTGCCTCGCTGCCTTGCGCCATTGTGGTACCCGGGAGGGCGGTCAGCATCTGCACCGTCAGTCTGGAGCAGCAGGAGGAAGCGAACCGAGAGCGACCTCTGCCCCGCCTCGACGAGCACTCCCTTCCTTACGACTTTCCGCTACAGCTCGCTAGATCCGCTCGGGACACCATTCTACCATGGCTGAGACCACTACGAGACCGCCTACCATCCTGGCCCTGCCTCCCGAGGTGTGTCCGCTCTCATCTCGCTCGCCTCCACTTCACCTCATCTCGTTTCGCTCCCGCAGCTCCTCACCCACCTCCTGGCGCATGCCGACCCGCCGGACTGCTTTCACTTTGGCCTTGCCTGCAAGGCGGCCCAAATCCATGCCACCTCAGCGGCCCTCTGGCGCGCTCTCTACTCCCACCGCTCCGACCCCCCACTTGCCTCGGCGTCGGGATCGCTCGACCACCAGCACCTCGTCCAGCAGCGCCACCGAGCACACACTCTCGTCCATCACCACACCGTCCATGACCGGCCTTTCCCGCCCGGCGAGGTCGAGCACGTCCTTCGCGCGCTCGTCGGCATCGCCCTCTCTCGCTCCCCTGTCGGCCTCTCCTCCTTGAACCAGGACTTTCTCGAGCACCACCTTCCGCTCGACACTCCCACGCTCCTCGCGCTCCACCCCTCCTTCTCCCGCCAAGCCGGGCGTTCCCTCCGCTCGGCCTCGAAGCAGGCCCTTCCCTCCCTCTCCCAATCGCACATCGCCCAGCTCGCCGCGCACCTCCACGTCCTCTCCACGCCCTCCCCTCTCGCCCTCCGCTCCCCCTCGATCCTCACCGCCGCGCGCGAGATCGTCTACGAGAAGGCCAACTACGCCGAGACGTTCGGGCCGTTCACGCCCGACGGGAGGGTCGACTGGCGCAAGGTCGAGGCGCTCGCGATGGTCATGCGGAGCAACCTCGACCCGGAGGAGGGCGGGATCGCCTGGGGGTGGGGCCAGGAGGCCGAGGGGGACGAGACGGTCCTGCCGGTCGGGTGGGAGGCCACCCGGCCGCTCAGCGCTGGCAAGACGAGGACCGACCCCGAGGGCAGGGACTGGGCAGGGCTCACTCAGAGTGAGTGGAGGGGGACGTACGCCTTTGTTTGTCTCGTTTCTTCCGCTGCGTTCTCCTTTTCCAGTCGCAACCTCGTCGAAGTCCTCTCCTGACCCTCACGCCACGCAGCTGCACTACCCCGTCTTCGCCCACTACAACTTCCACCACCACCCTGACTCGGCCTGGACGCCCTCGCTCGCGGACGAGCACGAAGCCGTCGGCGACTGCATGTCCCTCAAGCTCGAACTCCTCCCGGAGGGGGAGTGGCCGGACGAGATCTCGGCGCCGCGCAGGCCCGGGTTCGGCGACATGGACGACGACGACGAGGAGGATGAGGACTTTGAGGGGAGCGAGGGGAGCGAGGAGGACGGGTTCTCGAGCGGGAGCGAGGGCGACATTTCCGACTCGGCACGCAGAGCCACTCGCGCTTCCCGAGCTTCCGCCAGCACCTCTGCCCAGCAGGTTGAAGCCGGTCCGTCCTCTCGCGACGCGCCAGCGCTCGATCTCGACCACCCTTCGTCCGCCTCCGACGAAGAAGGCGGCTCGTCCTCCTCGATCCTTGCCTACTCGGACGAGATCGTCGCCGACTCGACCATGGACACGGACGTCGACCTCGACGGCGACGAGCACGACCACCGGGAAGAAACGGAGGAGGCGCCGTTCCACCCGCTTTCTACCTCGGCGCACGCCGGGCCGAGGGCGCTGTCTCCCCCTCTTCCGCCGTACGAAGGGTTCGTTCCTCAGCCTTTCACCACAACCTTTGCGCCGTCGCCCACCCCCGCACGCGGTTCGTCCGCTTCCGCTGCTCCCGCCGCCTCTTCTTCCTCGATCACCGCTTCCTCCTCGACCTCCCCTTCGACTACCGCCACCTCCTCAACCCACCCGCCCCTCGCGTTCCGCGGCTCGTCCGCCCCGCTCGCCTTCCGCGGCTCCTTCTCGCACCCCACCGCCTCGCTCGCCTCGTCGCACCTCCAAGCCCCCGACCGCCACATCCGGGGCGTCGTCCGCCTCGTCCCGTCCTCGCATGCGCCTCCCTCGTCTTCCGGGCTCGGCGAAGAACAGCACGCGGTGCGGTGGAGCTACGTGATCCACTACGGCGGGCAGGACCAGTGGGCGCTCGAGGGCGTGCAGGTCAGCGTCGGGAACAGACAGGGCGTGCTTGGCGTGTGGAGCTGCGCCGATCGGGACGAGGAGGGCCCGTGCGGGCCGTTCTGGTGCGTCGAACGCTCTTTCCCTCCTCGCTTGGCTCTTTCCGACGGAATTTCCAGAACGAGCGCTGGCTGATCTGTCATTGTGCAGGTACTGGCCGCATATCCCCAAGGATGAGGACATCTAGGAACTTCTCCCTCTCTACCTGTGTCATCCTTGCGACCATACTCTCGACCACGCTGTCGTCCTTTTCTCCCCCCTCGCCCCCCTCACCCCTCTCACTCATCTTCCTCCTCCCGTACCTATTCATCTCCACTCTGTACACACACCCTCTCGCCTTGTTCTCTCGCCGTACTGGATTGTCGTTGTTCCCCTTCTCGTTTCCGTCTTTCCGATTCGCCGTCTTTCCCCCTATCCCGTCTTCTCCGCCTGTAACTAGCGTCTCTTTCGCCCTTTCGTTGCCTCTCCATCTCTGAGAAGAGAAGGAGAGAACGAGAGAGAACAAGCATTTCATGCAAAGTCAAGCGCCGCCGCCTCGTCCACGATCTCCGGCCTTCGTCGCTCCTGCTGCCCAACAACCCCACGCAAGCGCCTTCACTCCGACTCGCTGCCGCTGTCGTCGTCGTTGTCGGGGGGGACGTCCTTGCCCTTCGTCCTGCGGCGGTGGAGGACGATGCACGGCGGGTCGAGGTGGCGAGGCGGCTTCATCTTGGCGCAGCGGGTCGACTCGCGGTAGACGGCGTCGAGCTGGTGGAAGTACCGCAGGTCGGGGACGAAGATGGCGGAAGCGAAGGGTACGAGTAAGAAGGGGCGGACGAAGGCGAAGGAGGGTCAGGAAACGATGCTGAAGTTTCGGATAGCAGATCGCATTTGACGGATGGGTAGACAGAGAACGGGAGTAGCACCAGCTGCCTCCACCCGCTGTACTTCTTGCGGCGGCAGTGCGCGTTCTCCCACTCGTACCAGCCGACCTTGTCCAGCTCGTCGAGGTCGTCCTTCGTCGCCGTCTCGTCGTCGAGGCTGCCAAGCTCAATCAGCGCCGAAACGGCACAAGCGACCTCGAGCGGAAGAGCGAAGTGGATCGGAGGACCGGCAAGGGCGTCCTTCTCGTCGGGAAGAAACCACGCCGACGGCTTGGGGTTGTGAGAGTCGGTAAGTTCGTGGTGCTCAAGAACCTCGGAGAAGGACCCGATGAAGGTAGGGTCAATCCCACGGTGCCAGAAGCGGGCATATCGCCAACGGCAGTTCCACTCCGAACAGAGGACGAGAGAGGTTGCGCGGCCGAAGAAGTCGTCGTCGTACTCGTCGGCATGCTCGACGATGTCTTCGTCGCTCGGCAGATCTTCGGGCTCGGTCGTGGAGGAGAGGATGAGCTTGACGGCGTGAACGAAGAGGTCGAGACGATACTGCTCAAGCTCTTCTTCGACAAGCGGGAGCGCCTCCTCCCAGTCCTCGTCACTGAGCTTGCCGCGCTCCGAGTTGTCGAGATCGTCATCGTCTTCGTCCGGTTTGTCGGGGAGGAGGAACGGCTGAAGGGAAGACAGGCGGAGGAAGTCGTAAAAGGAGGGTAGCCCAGGACGGTTGTAGGTGCCCGCAGTTTCGGCTGAGTCGAGGAGTCTTGCGTAGCGCTCCTCAAGGGCTTCGACGCGCTTCAGCCGAATAGTGCGCCATTTGTCGCTTACTTCGCGCTCGGTCTGCCATCTCGACTCTTGCGCTTCTCGCTCGCTCTCCGCCTGCTCGGCGAGCTCGAGGACGTGAGGCTTGATCTTGATCCATTCTGCGGAGGAAAGAATCAGATGTGGCGGAAAGCGCGGAAAGGAAAGAAACAAACCGGCATCGGTCAGGTCGGACGGAGCATTGATGATCGAGTCGCGGCGAAAGCTCTTCGTCCAAATCAAGCTGTTCCCACAAGCACTGTCAGCACGTCCATTTAGGAGGTGGTGGAGAAGACTCACGCGTAGGCCCGCTCACCTCCCGGTTCGGATCGCAGGCGGTCGGCAATCCTGCAGCTCTCGAAGTCAGCGCGGACGAGCAGCGTGAAAGACGATCCTGCTCACTTGTAGTTACGCTCCCAGTTGAACTTGGGCATCGGAGAGGTCCGAACAGCACGTCGAAGTTGCCGATCGACTCGGCGTTGCAGACGACGAGCGCCGATTGCCTGGCGCTGCACCTTCTTGTAGGCGTTGGAGAGCGTCGCTCCGTCCTGCAGATGAACAGAGGTGGTAGGCTCAGTAATCCACGGCAGCTGAAGAGCCGAGGACGCTTACCCGCTCAACCGCCTTCAAGTAGTCTTCCCTTTCCTCCACGAACTCCGCCATTCTTGGACCAAGCACGACTTCCATCTCGTCCTCGTCTTCGAGGTACTGAACACGCGGACGCGCGCGCAGGCTCCTGCCGAGGGAAGTAGACGGCGAAGCGGCTGAGTTGGCCCTCGGCCACGAAGCCGTGTGGGCGTCGAAGGCGTCCTCGTCTTGCAGCTTCCACAAAAGCTTGTCGTAGTACTCGAGGTCGGCACGGAGGGCGTAGACTGTGAACGCGCACCGAGGAGAAGAGGGTCAGTCAAGAGAGGTAGGAGGTGAAAGCTGGAGGTAAATGGACTTACGGGCGGTCCGACTGGCCCACTTAGGGTCGGCGGCAGAGACTGTAGAGAGATGTCGATCAGGATGTCTCCGTGAGGTGAGAAAATAAGCAGACAGGCTCACATGGCGAGGAAACAACAACCCTGGCGAGGTAAGGGTGGCCACCCGGGTAGATCTCGTTGAGCTTGCTGAGCTTGACGAAGCTGCGTGCACAGAGATAAGCCTTCGGGTCCAGATCAGGTTGCGCAAAAAACGCACTTGTCCTTGCGGCAGTCGATGCAGAGGCGTAGACGGAAATAAGGGTCGGGGCGACCCTTGTACCCCTTCTCGCAAGCCTACACCAGGCTGCGTCAGCCGGGGGTGGTCTGAGTGCGCAAGAGCGGTAGACACACTTGACACTTGTCCACGAACATCATCGTCGTCAGCGCCATCTCGCTCCAGTCCTCCGCCTCGAGGTCCGGCAGGCCGACCATCTTCCTCGCGCGACGCCAGATCGGCTTGGCGCTCTTCGAGGTGAGCGTCGCGCGGTAGAGCTTGTTCGTGCGGCTGAGCTGGAGGAGGTCGAGCGGGAGGAGGTGCGAGAAGATCTGGGTCGGGAGAGGAGAAAGAGGTCAGTCCAGTCGAGGAAAGAGGAAGCGGAGGGAAGCGCACCTCGACGAGGACGTCCATCGGCATCGTCTTGAGCAGATCGTCCTTGGTCTGCCTCTCCTTGCCCTTGCCCTTGTTGCTCCCCTTCCTCCTCTTGGTCGCCGACTCGCCCTTCTTGCCTGCGCGAGGTGGCGGAGAGTCAGCACACACTGGAGAGTGAGCGAGTGAGAGTGTACGCACCTTTGCCCTTGCTCCTTGTCCTCTTCCTGCTCCCCCACTCCTCCTCCTCCTCTTGCTCCTCTTGCTCGTCCTCCTCGTCGCTCCAACTCCCCTCGAGTTCGTCAAACTCGGGCGGGTCGACGTAGACCGAGCGCGTAGCCGTGCGGGGGTGGCTCGTGCGCGCGCTCATCGTGTGGTGAGCTGTGAGCGAGTGAGTGGGAAGAGGGAGAGAGAGAGAGGGAGGAAGTGGGGGGAGAGGAGGTCAAAGCGACGGTTAGCGAACGAGAGGGGGACTGGTTTGTGGAGGCTGTCGAGACACTGCTGGAATGTGCAGAGAAAGGTAGAGGGGCGGTAGAAGCGCGCGGCATAAGGAGCGAGAAGTCGAGGAAGAGGCAGGAAAATCAGTCTCTCCTCGTCGCTTTCCTCACCCCAGCTCAAGCGCAAACGAGCTCGAACTGCACGCTTCCCACCCTGACCCCGCCTAGTACCCGCCCGCGCCCGGCCGGACGTTGGGCATGAGCTTCTTCTCCTTCTGGCCCATCTTCTTGCGCTTCTTGTCCATAGCCTTGGTGAGCTTGCGCTTGTCCTGCGACAGCTCGTCGTACTTGGCCTTGGCGAAGAGCTCCTTCTTGGCGCCTGCGAGGGAGCGGAACGCCGATGTAGGGAGGTCAGCGAAAGTGTCACAGAAGAAGGCGGAAAGAGCAGGAAAAGGGACGCACTGTTCTTCAGGTGGAACGCCTTCTTCCCTCCCTTCTGCTTCTCCCTTTCCTCCTTCTTCCACTTGGCGATCGCCTCCCCCTCCCGCTCCTTGTTCCGCCGCGTCACCTCGCGGTTCTCCATCCTCCTAAGGCTCTCCTCGAGCTCCTCCATCGTTTCGGCGGGCACGTTGCGCTTCTTCTTCGCCTGCGCGACCGTCTTGCGCAGCTCGTCGAGCTCGGAGCGCTGCTGCTCGGCGAGGAAGCCGTACGAGTGCTTGAAGAGGTCGGTGCGGACCGCGCCGGAGAGGGAGTCGAAGCGCGGGTCGCGGGCTTGCTGTTGACGGAGAAGAGTCGCTCAATAGGGTCAAGCTGGAGAAGGACATGCGGGACGAACCGTCTTGTGCACCTCGACGATCTGCCGGACTCGAGAAACGGGGCGCTTCGAACTTTGCTCAGTCGGCCTGCGGGACCTCCCTGTCAGTCGTAATGTTCCGCAGAGAATCGAAGTGAGACCACGTACGCATGCTTGTTCGACCGCCCCTCGACCTCCCGACTCTTCCCCTTCGTCCCCTTGCCCTTCTTCACCCTGCCATCTCCCGACGCATCGGCGTCATCCTCCTGCTGGCGCGCCTTGCCCTTGCCCTTGCCGTTCTGCTTCGCCATCTGTCGCTGCGCCTTGAGCACCATGCCAAACGGTATTTGGGCGAGTTCTGCGGACAGAGCATGGGTCAGTATGAGCGGTGAAGGATAGAGGGGTAGAGAGAACACGGACGCTTGACGGCGGATTGCTGACGGTGATGAAGGTCAGTAAGGAAGCAACAGGGGCTGAGAAAGAAGAGGGAAGCGCACCTCTTCCTCCTCGTCGAGCATCTCGCCCTGGTCGCTCTCGTACGCCGCGACACCCTCGGCCTCCTCTCCCTCACTCTCACTCTCCATCTCGACGTCCTCGTGACCTCCTGTGCGCTCGCCTCCCCGCTCTGCGGCCCACTCGTCCTCCTCCGAGTCGTTCAAGTCGTCCTCTGGTTCGTCGGAGGAGGGCGAAGCAGCGCGAGGTGCGCGGCGCGAGGGATGGATGAAAGAGGAGGAGGCGCCGGGGCGAGACTTGAGGATGCCGCCGGCCATGCTGGCGACTTGTGAGGGAGGGAGGCGAGGCGAGACGAGGAGGGAGAGCGAGGTGGAGCGGACGGGGGGCGAGTGGCGAGATGGACTGAGCGGTGGTTGTGGGTGCTGTGTAGCTCTTTGAGGAACTCTAAGGCTGGTCTGAGCGGTGAGCGAGTGGATACTAGGCTGAGTTGCTCCGAGTGAGCTCGAGGCGGAGGTTGGCTCTGCACCGCTCGCTCGTCTCGCTCGTCCGGACTCTTGTCGGCTCGTACGGCCTAACAGAGCTTTGCGCGCCGGCTCAGCGGTGCCAGCCGCCCCTCCACGGCCACTCACCTCGTTTCCCCTCGACGCGGCTCGCTCTTCCTTTACGGCTTGTCCTGGCGGCAGCAAGGCGCGCGGGCCCCGTCCGTTTCGCTCGTCGGTATGTAGCCTCTTCTCGCTCTCGCCCATGCCATGCGCAAGCTGACCTCTCGTGCCCTACAGCTTCCTGCACCTCATCCCGCTCGCTCCTCCCCTCTGTCCCGCCTCGTCAGCTACCCATGCGGCGAAAGGCTCGGACATGCTGCGTACACCGCTTCGAAGCGCCATGCTCATCGGCGCTGCCTGCCGTGGCCATTGCGTACAGACCACGAGGTCCGGTTTTTTCTCCACAGCTTCTTCCACCCGATGCTGCCCGCCGCCGCGTTTCTGGTACTCGAGCGACACGCTGGCCGACTACGCTGAGCCCCTCTGTGCGTCCTTCTCCGCTTTCTTCCTCTACACAACCAACTGACCTCCCTTTTCTCGTAGGCTGACCGGAGTGTGTCACTCCACCCAGTCGCTCCGCTCCTTGCGACGCCATCTGGCTCCACCGTGCTTCTTCTGCTGCTCAAGGCGTCGTGCAACAGTTCAGCACAATGGAAGCGCAAGGGAATGCGCGGCAAAGGGGCGGCGTTTCTTCCGGGTTTTGCTGTTCCCGTTGATACGCTTAAAGCCTTGCTCCGAGGTACGGGCGCATGAAGTATCACGTCGGCTCAGCTGAGGATCGTTGCTGAACAGGCCAGCGCGTTGGGGTACGTTCGCTCGGAGGCGGGAAGGGGGAGAAAAGGACGGCGAAGAGAGAGCGGTCTCGTCTCGTTCTCCTCCCGTGCAACTCCTACCAGCTACCTTGAGACCGGAGACAGCCTTGCACGAGCCAAGAGTCGCAAAAGAAGCGGGAGAAAGGGAGCAAAGGCGACTGGCCGTCCCCATCGCTGTCCCGCTCGCCTGGCGCTTTTCCACCTCCACCCTCGCGCTCTTCTTGGCTGTACACGCCGCCGTATCCCTGCAGTACCTTCCCCGAGCCTACGCAACCCTCGCCAGCCCTCTTTCTCGCCTCTTGCGCTCCCCCTGGTCCTCGTTCCGTTCGCTCAGCGGCCATGGCGACCCACACGGCCACCAAGGTCGCTCCTCTGGTGCAGCACCCGCCCAGCGCCCCCATGTCCATCACGGCGGTGCGCTCGTCCAGCAGCTGCTCGCACGTCGAGGCGTGGCTCAACGCCGACTCTGGCGCGGCACTCGACCGCCTCAAGCTCGCAACTCGCTTCCAAGTCGATCTGCAGGGCAAGGGACACAACAAGGTGCGTCTACGAGGTCATCTTGAGGTGCAGCGACAGCGCTAACCCTTTCCGGGCGACGGAGCAGAGTACGCCTCCCCCACCGCCCTGCTCGACTTGCTCAACTGCCTCTCTCCGCCCCTTCCTCTGCCTCGCCTGCGCCACCACCCACTGCAGCGGCCTCACTCCCTCTACCCATGCCGCCGCACACGCCTCTGCCTCGTCCCACACCCTCGGTCCGTCTCCCCTCGTCCCCCTTTTCCCAGCTGTGCGAGCTGTAGCTGACCTGCTCTCGGTGGGAGGAACAGCCTGGGACCTCCGCTCCAGGGCGTTGTACTGCTTCGCGTGCAGGGACTACGTGCGCCATCCGGGCGTCGAGCGCGTCAAGGCGGTCGAGCAGCTGGCGCAGGCGGAAAAGGCCCTGGACCAGGCCGAGGGACGGGGTGCGCTCTCCCTTTTCCTTCCGCTTCAACGCCTCGAGAGGTTGTGCTGACGAGAGGTCTGGAGCAGCGACGAAGCGGAAAAAGACGAGCGTGCAGGCGTGGGAGTTGGGCGCGAGCGAGTCGAGCATCGCCGTTCCAGGTTCGTCTTTTCTGCATCCCTTTCCCGGCTCTCAACTGAGTACCCCTCTTCTCCAGCTCGCGGCATCCGCAACCTCGGTAACAGGTTCGTCTTGCTCTCTTCTCCACTGTTGGCTCTTCCCGCTGACCTTGATCTCGACCTGCAGCTGCTACATGAGCGTCATCCTCCAGACCTTCTTTTCGAACCCGTACCTCCGCGCCTTCTACCTCTCGGACCGACATAATCGCCTCGCATGCGACAAGGCGCGGCAGGGCGAGCCATGCTTGTCGTGCGAGGTCGACGGCCTGTTCTCCGAAGTTTGTCTTTTTCTCCTCCTTTCTCTCAGGTGAGCGAGACTGACCTGTGAGTGACCAACAGCAATACGCGACTGAGCCGACTCCGCTTGCCCCGACGCGCTTCCTGCATTCGTTCTGGCAGTGCAGCATCGAGGCGGCCGGCTACGCCCAGCAAGACGCGCACGAGTTCCTCATCTCCTGTCCGTCTCCCCTTTCCTCCCCCTCACTCGCACCTACCCGCTGACTTCCCTCGCCCGAGCAGCTCTTAACCTCCTCCACTCCTCCTCCCCCTCCCACACCGATAATCCCGCCCTCGTCTGCCCCTGCATCGTGCACCGCACCTTCTCGGGCCAGCTCCGCAGCGCGATCGCGTGCGGTCGCTGCGGTCACCAGAGCGAGACGGTCGAGCCGTTCTTGGACTTGAGCCTGGATATCCGCGACCGGGCGAGCGGGAGGGTCGCGGAGACGCTGAGGGACTGCTTGACGAGGTGCGCCTCCCTTCTTCCCTCTCTGCTCTCTCTCAAAAGTTGACGTTCACGAGGCGGAAACAGCTTCACGAGCCCCGAGAAGCTTCCAAGCAAGTACGACTGCGCCGCCTGTGGACCGGGCGTGCCGTCCGCCCACAAGCGTCTCAGCCTCAAGAGCCTGCCGAACGTCGTCTGTATCCAGCTTAAGGTGCGTCGTCGTCCATGGGTCTTTCTGTCACTCTTTCCAGAGCAAGGAAGGAGATTCTGATTGACCGTGCGGTTCTTCTTCACAGCGCTTCGAGCACACCTCAACAAGCGCCAAGATCGACGCCCCGATACGCTACCCGCTCAAGCTCGACCTGTCGCCGTTCTTGTCCGCCAACCTCGACTACCCAGCCGCGGCCAAGACGAACCCGTGCGCTCGCCCTTTCCTCCTCGTCTTTCCTCCCTGCTCTTTAATGAGCTCGAGACTGACTGCACGACGTGTTCGGGCCCACAGGCTGAATGCGACGAGCTCGTACAACCTCGTCGCTGTCGTTGCGCACGAGGGGACGCTCAGCCAGGGACACTACACGGCCTACGTTCGCGGGGCGGACGATGTGCGTCTTCCCTCTCGTTCCCCCTTCTTCCTCTTTCCAAGGCTGATAGGATCGTCCCGATGCATCGCGCGCACAGTACTTTGCCGTCGACGACGACAAGGTCCGCCGCGTCCGGATCAGCGAGGTCCTCGCCGCCAAAGCCTACTTGCTCGTCTACTCGCGAGTCTAGGAGGCCGCCTTCATGCCTCGCTCTCTCGCTCCTGCTGGTGTCCACCTCGTTCGCATCTTCCTCATCTTCGCATCTTCTCTCTCGTTCAGCATTTTTCTTTCGTTCGCACCCACTCGGCCTCGTTCTTCTTCCTCGTTCCGCATCGTAGCATTTCCCTCTAAGCATTCTCGTCCTCGTGTAGAGTTGCCATTCCCATGTGCACTTTCAGCCAAGGAAGAAGAGCGAGTTGAGGACGAGGCCGATTGGCGGAAGGGAGAGGCTGCGGCCAGCGTCATCTCGTCGTTCGTCCTTCGCCTCGCCTTTTCTCCTTGTCCTCCTCCTTCTTCTTCAGTTCTTCAAGCACACACACCATGTTCCGCTCTATCGCTACCACCACCGCCCGCCACCTCGCCCGCCAGCAGCCGTGCGCTCTCTCCTCGATCCACCCCACTTCCTCATCTACCCGACGCCCTCCCGCCGCCCTCGCCCCTCTCGCGCTTGCTTCGTACCTCTCGCTGACCTCGTCTGCTCCGCACAGTACCGCTGCCCACCCCGCGCGCTTCCTCTCCACCTCGATCCGCTGCTCGCTCCCGACCCAGGGCGGCGTCCCCCCTTCGACCTCGTCCTCCTCCCTCGGCACCGACCGCGGCACCTCCACCCCCGCCGACAAGGACGAAGGCGCCCAGGACCCGACCCTCAAGAAGTCGGCGCAGAGCACTAACACGTCCGCCTCGGCCGACGTCAACTCGCAGCCTGACCCGGCTCACCCCAAGGACGGCACCTCGGGCCCCGGCGGCGTCGCGAGCCACTCGCGCGGCGGTGCATCGGCGCAGAAGGACGGCGTCGCGTCGGGTGGCAACCCGCTCAAGCCAGGCGGGACCGGCCGCGCGTTCAGCACCTCTGCGATCCAGCGCGACCAGTCCAAGGTGATCGACAACGCGCCCGAGGATTCGGCGCAGCACCCGGGCAAGTCGGACATCGACCACCTCGAGAACCCGTCCCTGTCGGAGGAGGCCGTGCACGCCGACCGCGAGCCGGTCGACCCGCTTAACGAGGTCAACAAGGCCAGCAACAAGCTCGAGGATGCGGCGCACGAGGTGAGCGAGAGCGCACAGAAGGCGGCGAGCAAAGCCGAGCAGGCGGCGAAGCAGGCGGCCGGGGCCGTCAAGGACGCGGCTTCTTCTCTCGGCAAGCGGTCGTTCTCGACGTCGGCGGTCCAGCGCGACCAGTCCAAGGTGATCGACAACGCGCCGCACGACTCGGCGCAGCACCCGGGCAAGAGCGGGCACGACCACCTCGACAACCCGAGCATGAGCGAGGAGCACGTCCATGCCGACCGCAGCGGCAAGGACCCGCTGCCGGACCATGCCAAGGCGGGCGAGAAGAAGAAGGCGAAGGAGAGCGCCGGGGTCAAGGACAAGTGCGCTTTTCTCTCGCCTTCATCGAGAGAGAGTTGGACTGACCCTTTTCTCACCCTTCTCCCTCTCCGACCTGTTCTCCCCCTCTTCACCCTCTCTTTACTCCCCTTCACCCCCTCCCTCATTTGCGGTCACGGCCATCTCCACCACTTTCATCGCGGCCCTGGCCTCCCTCGACCTGACGGCGCCCCCAACTCTCGATCCGACCTGACCTGAACGGTTGCCTCTCAAAGCGTAAGCGAGCTCGACAAGAAGGGCGTCGACGAGCTCCCGGACGGCGAATCGACCCTGCGTAGCATGGGCGGGGGCTCGGTCCGCTTCTTTCGCGCCCTTCTTGCTCTTCCGTCTGCCTTTTCTTGGACCTTGACTGACTCTCTCCTTCCGTGCAGAACTAAGCCGGCGTGCGCGACGACAAGGAGGCGGAGGCGGAGGAGGACGGGGTCATGTACATACGCACGCAAGAACGAGAACAAGCACAAACCGCCAGTTTCCCGACATGCCGGAGGAGACGCAACAACGTGTAACATAAGCCGCTCTCCCTTTGTTGGACAAGTCGCGCTTGTGGCTTCTCGAGAGGGTCCGTCGCGCCGCACGCTCTCGCGAGGAGAAGAAGCGAAAGTAGACCCGCTCGTTCGGGAAGTCGTCTCGAGGAGGAAAGCCAACCTCGGCGTTGCTTCCTCGCCTTCCTGCTGCTCCTGCACGCCTCCATACACTCCGCTAGACCACTAAGCGCCCCATCCGACCGGTCCCCTTCCTTCTCGCCCCGACCAGCGCCTCCTGGCGCCGCCTCTCCTCCTCTCGCCTCGTCGTCCTTCGCTCCCCCGTCTCCCTCCGCCTGCACCTCCCACCGCGCCCGAGCAAGCGCATGCGGCTCTACCTCCCCTCCCCGATCCGCGACCCGCTCCTGAGCGCCGTCTCGCGGCTCGAGATCAGCTTTGATGTCCAGCTCACCCTCCGAAGGCTCAGGCGGTACGGCTGGAGCTGGAAGAGGGACTGGGAGTACGCGGCGAATTTGGTGGTGCGTTGTCTGCTTCAGTACGGGTGGTGAGGAGGGCAGGAGAGGGTAGCGAGCGGCGAGAGGAAAGGAGGCGCTGCGGCACGACGAAGGGTGAAGGGCGGAGGGAGGAGGCTCGGAGGTGGATCAGGGGAGCACACACTGCGCCTGGTCGAGCGCGGGGACTTTCAGGAGGCGATGGGCGTTGTTTCGCTCCGGGGTGAGGTCGGGAGGAGCGGAGGGTCAAGGGCAGCGAGGAGGGGCTCAGGCCAGCTCGTGCGCTTGCAGTAGGAGCGCACGCAGGTCTACATGGCATACCGAGGGCGCCGCCGACTCCACTTTGACGCCCTGCGAATCTGACCTGACCCTCCTCTTTCCTCCCCCTCCTCAGCTCGCCCTCTTCTCCTTAACGGTCATGGCCCAGCCTTTCTTCTTCAAGGTCTTCCTCGTCTTCGCCTACACTGCCGCCCTCCTCGTCCCCTTCACCTCGCAGTTCTTCCTCCCGGCAACCCCCGTCTTCTCCTGGCTCCTCTTTTTCTACTCGTCCCAGTTCATCCCCAAATCCTACCGCCCGCACATCTGGGTCTCGGTCCTCCCGACGCTCGAGTCCGTCCTCTACGGCGCCAACATCTCGGACCTCCTCACACGCTGGACGAACCCGGTCCTCGACCTCCTCGCCTGGTTCCCATATGGCCTCGTGCACTTCGTCGCGCCCTTCGTCGTCGCCGCCCTCGTTTGGGTCTTTTCTCCGCCCGGTGCAGTCAAGTTCTGGGCCGCCGCGTTCGGCTACATGAACCTCACCGGCGTCCTCATCCAGATTGCCTTCCCCTGCGCCCCGCCCTGTACGCTCTCTCGCCCTCTTTGCTTCCTCGCCCGACCTGACGCTCTTTGTTCTACAGGGTACGAACTGCGCGAAGGCCTCGTCCCCGCCAACTACGGCATGCGCGGTTCCGCCGGTGGCCTCGCCCGCATCGACACCATCTTCGGCGGGCACGGCTACGAGAAGACCTTCTCCGGCGCGCCCGTGCCCTTCGGCGCTTTCCCTTCCTTGCACGCCGGGTGCTCGACCATGGAGGCGCTCTTCTTGAGCCACTTCTTCCCGCGGTGGAGGCCGTTCTACTGGATCTACGTCTTCTGGCTGTATTGGAGCACGATGGTGCGTTCCTTCTCCTTCGTCCCTCTGCCAAGGAGCGCCACTGACAAGAGAGGCCGATCGAGCAGTACCTCACGCACCACTACCTCATCGACCTCGTCGCCGGCGGCTCGCTCACCTGCGCCTTTTTCTACTACTACCTCAACAAAATGCCCGACGAGCTGCGCCATCCCACAACGCACGGCAAGCCCGCCGCGCCTTTCCGCTCCTCGAGCTTCCAAGCAGCCGGCGGCGGCGCGATCCCGCTCGACGAGGAGAGCGGCCTGCCGCGCACATTCGCGCACACGGCGAACGGCGGCGGCGCGGGTGCGAACGGGCACGCGAACGGGTACGGCGGGTGGGAGGACGACGACACGGACGCGTCGCGGAGCTTTGAGGACGGGCTCGACGGCGAGGACGACGAGCTCCGGGAGGAGGCGCGGCTGTTTGCTGGGCGGGATAGCTTGGACGCGCCGTCTCGGGGTGACATGGGCGGGGCGGGCAGCGGAGGGCGGCGAAAGGACTAGACGCGGGGGGGCACGATACAAGGCGGAGCAGATTTCGACTTTCCCGACGCAGCGGAGCGGTTCTTCCTCCTCCCTCCTTCCCTTCCCTGATTATATCGTTGTACAGTACCTACCCCCTCGTACCCTTACTACCCTACTAGCCCTACCCCTCGCGGCCGCTGCTTTGCCATGCCTAATCTCGCACTTGCATCCCTCTCTGCGCGGCCAGATCCCGGTAAGTCTGCTAGGCTTGCTTCCGCTTCCGCTTCTTTGTGCTGGGCTCTCCGCAACCGCCTCCCTGGCCCTCCCCGCCGTGGCGCCGTTTCTCCCAGATGGCCGTCAAGCTGACCTGGTTTTTCTTCCCGGGTTTCCCTTCCTCTTCGCGCCTAATCCACCCCTCCTTCTTCCGCAACCGCCCTCATACAGGCTCGACGACACCTAACGCGCCATCAAGCAGCCTTCCCTCACCACCCTCACCTCGCCTCGACCAGTCTTGTTCTGCCATTCCTCGGAATGTCCCCGAGCAAGTTCACCTGGCGATGATCCCGCTACGCCCTTCGCCTCTGTTTGTTGTCTCCATCTAGTACGCCTAAGCACATCTTCTCCCGCACGTCGCCTTGCACTGACACGAGCACTCGAGCTGACCTCCCTTTTCTTCGCAGACTCGTACTTCGCTTCGTCCCCCTTATCGACCTCTTGCTCTCTCTTCCCCCGGTACATACCTTCTCTAAGAGCGTCTCGACGGCCGGACAACCTGTATCAAGCTCCAGCTAAGGCAGCATCGTCTTCCAGCTCTTTTCTTCTCCGTGCGTTTTCCTTCCTCTTCTCGCCCTTCTTCCGCCGCTCTCTTCCCCTACTTCCATCGTCCTCTGACTGTCTCGTTGCCTTCACCGGCGCGAATGCAGCTGGATCTGCGATTAGGGAAAGCCGCCCAACTCTCTCTCGCCAGCAGTTCGGCCGACCTCGACCCGCCGCTCTCGCCCGATCTGCGTCTCCCGCCCACGAGCTGCTGGTTTCAAAGTTCCACCGTGCCCTTGCTGCACGGCGAGCGTGCTGCAGCCCTCGTGCGCCCACACAGGAGCTTATCTCGACGGTGCAGTGTCTTCCTGCTTTCTCAGCGATGCGAGTGCTCCCTTTTCGGATGCAGACGCGGGGACGTGCTTGGCAGGGCGGCGAGGTACGGACGAGGAGAAGAGACGAGCGCCGACGAGAGCTCGTCGGCGAGGGCGACTGGCGGTCTGAGGAAGAGGGAGAGGAAGAGCACCTTCGCAGGTCGATGCTGCTCGCTGGGGGTCTTCCTCGAGAGCAAGAACGTCGCCGGCCGTCGTTGTGAGTGCCCGCGCTTGCCTCAATCGAGGAGAAATGGGAGCAAGACGCGGCCAGGGAACCGGAGACGACCCGAGCCCCCTCCTCTTTCCTGGGCGCCATCGCGGTGCGATTGTCGTCCTCTCTCTCTTCTTTTCCTCCCTATCCGTCTATCCCCCTTCTCTCTCCTTCGCTCCCGTCCATCTCTGCACCTCCCCGACACCTGCCAGCACCCGGTGCGCCCGTTCTTCCTCCCTCCTCGTGCGGGCAACGGCGGCTAATACGCTCGAACGCCCGCAGATTAGGACCGCAAGATGGTGAATGTCACGTTCACGCCCGAGGCCAACATGGCGACGTATGTGGATGGCGAGGAGTTTGTCTGTGAGTAGCGAGCGTTTTCTTCTCCCCGGCGAGGCGAGGTCGGGAGGCAATGTCGGCGGCGATCTCGCTTCTCAGCCTCCTTCCGCGTCTCCAACGCTACCGTACTGACTACGATGCACATCCCCCAGTCAACAACGGCGACATGACCTGGTGCGGCGCAGTTCCTGCCGCCTGGTCCCGTCGGCTTTCGCTCACTTCTCTCGTTTTCCACAGGATCACCGTCGCCGCCGTCCTCGTCATGATCATGGCGCCCGGAGTGGGCCTCCTCTGTGCGTATCGCAGCGTGCAGACGAGAGGGAACGGCGGTTGACCCTTTTCTTCTTGCAGACTCCGGCCTCCTTCGCCGCAAGAACGCCCTCTCGATGCTCTTCCTCTCCTTCGTGATATTCTCTGAAGCGATTATCGTTTGGTTTTTGATGGGTGCGTCCTATCCTTCGCACTCACAGCAGAAAGAGCGACTGCTAACCTGTCCCTGCCCTTGATTTTCCACGCCCTCCTGCTCCTCGCTATTCCTCCTTTGATCCTCATCTCCCCCTCTACTTCTCGCGCTCCTACAGGCTACTCCCTTGCCTTCTCGGACACGGGCAACGCCTTCATCGGCAACTTCAAGTTCGGGGGTTTCGTTGACACCGACATCGCGCCGAGCGGCAAGCTCCCGGTTCTGCTCTTCGCCTTCTACCAGTGTACGTCTCCTTTTTCCGCTCGGCCAAAAGAGCCGACACCCACGCTCCTGCCTTTCAGCCATGTTCTGCGGCGTCACCACCGTCATTACCACCGGCGGTGTCGCTGAGCGCGGCCGCATTGTGCCTCTGATGGTGTTCATCCTCGCCTGGATTATCATTGTCTACGCGCCGTACGTTGTGACTCTCTTCCAGACCCGACCTTGCGACCTGAACGAACTGACGATTCCGCCTTTTTCTGCCCACGCCCTTCTCCCTCACTCCCTCACTCTCGCACCAATCATCACAGGGTCGCCAACTGGGTCTGGAACGCCAACGGATGGATCTACCAGCTCGGCGACCTCGACTTTGCTGGAGGCGGACCCGTCCACATCACCTCGGGTAAGGAGGAATCCCTTTTTCTGGCGATTCCTTCACATGAGCTCACCTATTCTTCCCCTCTTCCTTGGCTTTTTAGGTACCGCTGGCCTTGCGCTCTCCCTCGCCTGCGGCAAGCGTCGCGGCTACGGAACCAGCAAGCTCGCTTACCGGCAAGTCCCATTTGCCCCCCCCTTTTTCTCGTGGCCTGCCGCTCACCTTCTACGTTCCTGCAGTCCTCACTCCGTCTCCCACGTCATCCTCGGTACTGCCTTCCTCTGGTTCGGCTGGTTCGGCTTCAACGGCGGCTCCGCCCTCGCCATGAACCTCCGTGCCATCCAGGCTTGCGTTGTCACCAACGTTGCCGCTGCTACTGCCGGTCTCACCTGGATGGGCATGGACTGGATCTACACTCGCAAGGTCTCTGCCGTCTCGGTCGCCTCGGGCGTTCTCGCTGGTCTCGTCGGGTACGTTGCTTTTCTTCCCTCTGTCTTTTCCCCGACTGACCTTTCCCTATTTATTCTCCCTCTTTTCTCATCTCCAGCATCACTCCTGCTGCCGGGTAAGCCGCAGCCTCCGCTCTCCTGTCCCTCCGACCTTTCCTGACCCTTTCCTCCTCCAGCTACGTTGGAACTCCCGCTGCGATGGCTATCGGCTTCCTCACGGCCATCGCCGCCAATGCGGCTACCGGATTCAAGGTGCTTGTCAAGATTGACGACGCCGTCGACTCGTTCGCGATCCATGGCATCGGCGGTTTCGTCGGTAGCTTCCTCACTGGTCTCTTCGCCGATGCCAGGGTCACTTCGTTCGACGGCACCGAGATCGACGGTGGCTGGATCAACAGGGTAAGTTGCCAGCCTTGTCCTTCCCGTCTTTGCATAGGCCGCCTTGCTGACATCTGGATTTTCTCGCAGAACTGGATCCAGCTCGGCTACCAGCTCGCCGCGTCGGTTTCTATCATGGCCTACACCTTTGTCGTCTCCCTCGTACGCCTCTTCGCGCGTTGTCAGGCTCGCGTCGTGCCTATCTAATAACCGTACCCCTCTGCTCTCACCAGATCCTCCTCTACGCGATCAACTACATCCCGGGCCTGCACCTTCGCGTCAAGGAGGACGCCGAGATCGTCGGCATCGACGAGGCTGAGTGCGGCGAGGTGCGTTCCCTATCGGCCTCTCGTCTGAGCGTGGATCGATGCAGGAGAAGTGGGAGCGCGCGAAGGTCGCTTGGGAGCAGGCCTCTTGCGCCGGCAATCTTTGCGCGCGTCGTGACTGGCCGGGCGACTCGGCGCCACCGCGCGCACGTATCGGCCGGCGCGAGCGCGACAAGAACCGGGCGGGCGGGACGAGCAGGGACGAGGAGCGAGAACATGGGGAGTTGGAGAAGAGCAAAACCGCCTCGAGATTGGCAGTAAGAGGCCAGTGCCGATACCGCTGCCGCGGTACACCAAACAGCAGCATCCGCCGCGACTAGGACCGTATACTGACCACTTTTTCTCCCTACAGGTCTGCTACGACTTCGTCGCCCACCGCCGCGAGCTCGACGACGGCGAGCAGACGGCGGCCTCGTCGGTGCAGACCCAGCACTCGGACAAGGAGGCGGCGTCGGCGGCGGTCGCGCACTGAGGAGGAGCGGCGTCTTCGTCTTTCACCACCGCAGGGGATCGCCTAACGCTTGCTGCAGCGGGCTGAGTAGGGGCTTGTCAAAGGAGGCGAAACGCGACCTCCTATTATCATCTCTAGCCCAGACCGGAATATCGGTTTTCGTACCTGGAAAACCTTCCACCTCTGGCCTTGCTCTCCCGCTCGCCCGCTCCTTTCTCCCTCTCTCTTCACTCTCTCCCTCGCGCTCCGACCCTTCACTCCGGCTTTCCGACCAACTCTCCTCCACTTCGACCCCCAGGTGCGATCGCCCGCTGCTCTGGCGTCCTCTTCGCTCTTCTCTAACCTTATCTACTTCCTCCCTTTCCTCCTCACGCTCTCGCCCGCATCGCCCCCAGCAGCCCTCCTACTTCGACAGCAGAGAGATGGTGAACGCCTCCTACACGGATGACGGGTCGCTCGTGTCCGTCTGGGATGCCAGCGCCGGCGACGACGGTGTTGCGATCTGTTCGTCCTTTCCGATTCCTCCCCGCTGTGACCCACACGCCGGACGATGCTGACCTCTCCCCACCGCAGACAACCCCGGTGACATGGCATGGTGCGCTAATGCGATCACCTCTACCGCCTCATGGCGGGCCCGAGATGGACTTCCGGTCGCTAACCTTGGTCCCCCTATCCCCGTTCTTCCATTCCAGGATCATCACCGCGTCCTGCCTAGTCATGATCATGGCGCCGGGTGTCGGATTCCTCTGTGCGTCCCATTTCTTGCCGCCGCCTCCATCTCGCTGAACTAACCTCCCTTTTCTTCCCTCAGACTCGGGTCTCCTCCGGCGAAAGAACGCCCTGTCGATGCTCTTCCTCGGCCTCGCGGTCTACTCGGTGTGCACGATTGAGTGGGTGCGTCGCGTCTTCCGCTCTTCGTTTTCCTTCCCAGGCCAAACCTGACCGCGTTTTCCTCCTGCGGAATAGTTCTTCTGGGGCTACTCCCTTACGTTCGGCCAGGGCAGCGCCTTCATTGGCAACCTGAACCACTTTGGCCTCATCAACGTCCTCGACGATCCCTCGGTCGGCTCGACCAAGATCCCCGCCCTCCTCTTCTGCTTCTACCAGTGTACGCTTCCTTTCCTCCCTCCTTCGATGGCTGCTCTGCAGTCTGCGCTTCCCTTCAATCCGCTACACCGCGATTGACCCGCTTCTCCGCGTGCAGCCATGTTCGCCGCCCTCACCCCCGTTATCGCCGTCGGTGGCTGCGCTGAGCGTGCTCGCCTTCTCCCTATCCTCGTCGTCTCCTTCCTCTGGGCAACGATCGTGTATAACCCCGTTGCGTGCTGGACGTGGAACGCTACGGGCTGGGGGTACATCAACGGTGTCCTCGACTTTGCCGGCGGTGGGCCCGTCCACATGACCTCCGGTACCGCGTCGCTCGTCTGGTCCTTCTACCTGGGCCGTCGTCGCGGCTACGGCACCTCGAAGCTCGCCTACCGGTGCGTGGAACTCTCCTTTTCTTCGCTTAATCGACTTTTCCTTTCTTTCTTTCCTTTACTCACCTCCGCGTTCTCACAGCCCGCACTCCGTCTCGCACGTCATCCTCGGCACCGTCCTCATTTGGTTCGGCTGGTTCGGCTTCAACGGCGGTTCTGAGGGTGCGTATTCTTCACCAGCTCGAGATTTAACCGAACTCACCGCTTCTCTCCCTCCAGCTGCCATGAACCTTCGCTCCATCCAGGGCGCCATCGTGACCAACATCGCTGCTGCCATGGGCGGTCTTACCTGGATGACCATGGACTTGTCAGTTTCTCCTCCACTTCGCTTTTCGACCTGCGCTCACCTTCTCTTCTCCGCAGCATCTACACCCGCAAGTGGTCGGCCGTCTCGCTCTGCTCTGGCATCCTCGCTGGTCTCGTCGGCATCACCCCGGCCGCTGGGTAAGCCTCCATTCGCCTCGGATCCTCCTCGACCCTTTTCTGACTTTTCTTCCTCCCAGCTTCGTCGGCGCGCCGGCCGCCTTGGCTATTGGCTTCGTCACCGCCATTGCGAGCAACTGGTCTACAGGGCTCAAGGTTCTCCTCAAGATCGACGACGCCGTCGACGGCTTTGCCCTCCACGCCGTGGGCGGCTTCGTTGGTGCTCTCCTGACCGGCCTCTTCGCCGACGCTCGTGTCACTTCTTTCGACGGATACACTGAGATTGACGGCGGGTGCGTTCCACCTAACTCTCCAGCTGTCAGACTTCGGAAAACTGACTTTTCTCCCCGTCCCCCTTCTTTCCCCCTGTTTCCCCCTCTTCCATTTCCAGCTGGATCAACCACCACTACGTTCAGCTCGGTTGGCAGCTCGCCTCGGCCGTCACCGTTATCGCCTACACCGCCGTCGTCACCTACATCCTCCTCTTCATCGTCGACCACATCCCGGGCCTCAAGCTCCGCGCCAGCGAGGAGACCGAGATCGTCGGCGTCGACGAGGCCGAGTGCGGTGAACTCGGGTACGACTTTGTATCCCTTCGCCGCGACCTGGAGGACGGCCACGTCGAGAGCGGCGCCGGCCTCTCCCGCTCGCCGTCGCACTTCTCCAACGAGAAGCAGCAGCACAACCTCCCGACCGCCGACATTACCGAGACCTCGGCCCGCGAGGGCGCTGCTGCGCCGGCGCCGCGCGTCGAGGAGGCGTAAAGGCGCTCCTTCGCCGTCGATGCCGTGGTCTCAACCACGCCTCAACCCCTTCTTGGCTTTTCCTCCCGCGCTCTTACCACGCGTGCCTCCTCCTAGTCGTGCATAGTACATCCCTGCCGTTCCTTCCATCATCACCCGCGTTTCGTCTTTTCTCCCCTGTCGTCTCTCGTGCCTCCCCTTCTCGTCCTTAGATTGTTTTCATCGGTTTAATGCGTAGTCTCCCGCTTTTCTCCTTGAGCGTGGAACTCGGTCACTCTCGTCCCACTGGCGTTCTAGCCGGAGAGACTCGCAAAGCTCGCTTGCCGCTTCCGTCGCCTCTCTCCCTTGCATTTCTCCGCGTCTGCGACTACTTGCTGGATCGCGGAGAGTGCACATCGGGCTCGAGTGTCACTTCTGTGTACGCACGCCTGCGCCAGATGGGAGGAAAAGCCGAGGGCAGAGGACTCGCAAGGCGACTTTTCCTTTTCTTCCTCCCCGCTCGTTCCACCTCACACCCTAGGCGCCAGCTCGCGCGTCAACCTCATACTCAGCATTGCTTCCGCTAAAGCACCTCAACAGCAGTTCCCGAGGCGAGCTTGCCCTTTCCCAAGGAGGTCGAGCGCCACTGACCGCTTTTCTCCCCCTTCATCCCTCAGCTCGAAGAGAACCCACACCATCTCGAACGGCACCATTTCCAGACTCGCAACAACCATTAGAAATGCCACTCGGATCCCTCTCAAATCGTAAGCCTTGACTCCCCGTTCACCGTCCGACGAATCTGTATCTAACCGTCTCCTCCCTACAGCATCTACACCCGCAAGTGGTCGGCCGTCTCGCCCTGCTGAAGCATCCTCGCCGGTCTCGTCGGCATCACCCCGGCCGCTGGGTGAGCCTCTACTAACCGTTAGCAGTCCTCGACCTTTTTCTGACTTTTCTTCCTTCCAGCTTCGTCGGCGCACCGGCCGCCTTGGCTATTGGCTTCGTCACCGCCATCGCGAGCAACTACAGTACAGGATCGAAGGTTCTCCTCAAGATTGACGACGCCGTGGACGGGTTCGCCCTCCACGCTGTGGGCGGTTTCGTTGCTCCTCTTCTGACCGGCCTCTTCGCCGACTCTCGTGTAACTTCTTTCGACGGATACTCTGAGATCGACGGTGGGTGCGTTCCTAGTGACTCTCTAGCATCTGGACTCTGAGAAACTGACGTTTTCTCCCCCATCCCCGTCCTCACCTCTTCCTCTCTCTTCCCCTTGAGCGTGGGACTCGTTCGCTCGAGTGAAAACCGTTATGACACGAGATAGCATGGTATGAACACGGGGAATAACTCGCTTGCAGGCTACAACAGGAAAGAGAAAGGCGGGACGACCGAGACTGAGATGACGAAAGAGCAGCTCTACTGGTCTAGATAGGACACCACGGGCGAGGTGAGGTGCGAGATGGCGCTCAGATCGACATGCACCGGCGGGCGCGGAACAGGGTACGAGCGGAAGGGCGCAAAGTCGGCTTCCGACTTGGGGAGAAGGCCCATCGAGTTGATCTTCCAGAGACCGACAGCCTGCCAAGGGAGATGCGTATCAGCGTCAGAAAGCATTGTGGATGAGAGGGGAGAATAGCGCACCAGCAGGCCGAACTGGCAGAGGACGTATACCGCTTTTTGCTGGAGAAAGGAGGCGGGAGGAGCGTCGGAAGCGGGCGCCTTGGTCTTCGAGGCAGCGGTGAAGGGCTGAAAGGCTGTGCTCAAGGAATAGTGAGGAGTCAGAAGGAAGTCCACGGTTAGAAAGCTGGACGATAAGAGAGAGAGAAAGAAGAAGGCGCACCTTTCTCGACGCCAAAGATTCCGCCAATGGCCTGCTTGAGGAGGAACCAGACGCTCATGACGCTGAAGATCTGGATGCCGCTGCCAGACATGTACATCATGAAGGCTGGGCGATATAGAGGAAAGCGGACAGGGTGGGGCGGACGAGGACGAGGCGGAATGGGCTCAGTCAGTCAAGCGGAACGGGCGAGAGATCTGAGGGGGTTGCGAGGCGCACCTTGCATCGGAACATTCTTGGCGGGCGCCAGCGCGAGCTCCCAGGCCTTCTGCGCCCTCAGAGAGTCGAGGTCGACTGGGCGCGTCTGCTTCGTCGCCGCCTTACTCGACGCCTGCCGAAAGAAGGTCAGTCGTGTTTGATGAGAGCAGAGTGCAGCCTGGACGCACCTTGACGCTCAACGCGGGGGTGTAGCCCGGCGGGTCCTTGACATCGACCTTGGGCGGGCTGAGCGGGAGCGAGAGGGTCAGCGGAAGAGGGTGGGAGAGCTAGGAGAGAGGCGTACGGGCCACTGGCGTAGTCGAGGGTCCACTTGCTGGTCGAACTGAAAGCGGGCATGGCTGGGCGGCAGAGAGCCACCTTCGCCTCGTCGTCGACGCTCTTGATCTCGACCATCCCGCTGCTATCGCTCAGACTCCGCTTGACTGCAGCTCATCCTCCTCATTGATCTCGGGCGCTCGACCAGGTCCACTTCGACCGCGCCCCTTGTCGTCCTCGCCTTTCTCGCGTCCTCCCCCACCAAGCCGGACTCCGTCTGCACCTCCTCTTCGTCTCCTACACCATGCCCCTCAAGCGTCCCTCTCCCCCGCGAACCCTTCCCGAACCAGTCGCCAAGCGAGCTCGTGTGCCGTCACCGCTCGATGAGAACCCCCTTCGCTTCCGCCGCGAGCCTCACGACACCATCCAGATCTCGACCTGGAACGTCGCTGGTCTAGCGAGCTGCAATCTGGAGAAGTGGTGGGTCTCTGTCGTCCTCACCTACTCCCTCCAACCCTGAACGACGCGCTCAACAGGGACTACGGCTTTCGCAAGTACGTCGAGGCGGAGGATGCGACCATTCTCTGCATCACCGAGGTGCGTGTGTGCCCTTCAAACCTGCCCTTCAATCCTCTTTTTACTCCTTCTCTGAGCCTCTCCCACTCTTCAGGTCAACGAGAAAGACCCCGAGCCGTACTTCGAGGGCAGCGCCGACTTCGAGTTCCTTCGCGCCCGCTATCCGTACCGGTACTGGGCAAGCAAGGTCGCCGTAATGTCCAAGATCCCGCCTATCGCGCCGCCAGTGTATGGATTTCCCGAGGGAGGACGCTATGATGAAGCAGACGCTCGGGCTCGTACGTCTCGCCCACCTGCTTCTTCCTTTCCGACCTTTCCTCCCAGCCAAGTTTACACTCGCACTCTACCCCTTTAACCGTCCCCTTTCTTCTTCGCCTTGCACCACCCCTGCGCAGGCATCTGCACCCTTGAGTTCAAGGAAGCCTTCCTCATGACCACCTACGTCCCGAACTCGGGGGCCGAGTTCAAGCGCCTCGCTCGTCGTCAAGACTGGGGAGCCGACTTTGAGCGCTACATCCGCTCGCTCGACGAGCAGAAGCCGGTGATCTGGTGCGGTGCGTCGACAATCGAGGAGGCAGGTTTTACGAGGCGGGCAAATCTGACACCTCTCTCCCACTATCTCCTCTCCCGATACACCATTCCACCTGTCGATGCTGCGACACCAGGCGACTTTAACGTCATCCGCACGACGACCCCGACCTCGCAGCTCACGAATGACCTGCAGTTCACCCAGCTGCTCGGCAAGGCGTCGGGCACGCACCCGATCGAGCGCGAGATGCACGAGCGCCTCGTCGGGGACGACCAACCGGAGCTCATGAACCCGCGCAGGCCGGGTCCGAAGTTTGTGGACGTGTGGAGGTTGATCAAGGGGAGGGACTGGAAGGTGCGTTTCGCTTGCTTTTCCCGCTTCCGGGGGTCTGGTTCGCACTGAACTGATGGGCTTATGCAGCAATACACCTATTGGGGCAAGAAGATGGGCGGGTGGCGACGTGCGTCTCAATTTCCTCCTCTTCTTGTTCTTCCCCTAGCTTTCTAATCACACCCCCCTTCCACAGTCGACGGCTTCATCGTCTCGGAGCGCTTTCTGCACAACATCCGCAAGTGCGAGATCCGGCAGGAGGTGCGGCTTTTCTCCCTCTTCTTCCTTTCTCCTCCTCTTTCGCCGGTCCACCCTGCTCGTGCATCGCAGGTCCGCTCCCACTTCTTCGCCCCCAAGCTCAGCGTCGGTCGTGGCGCGCTGTCCGACCACATCCCTGTCATGTTGAGTCTGGAGATGGAGACCCTTTGAAGGCGGGAGACGAGCGTAGTGTCCATATTCCTCTGCTGTTGTTGCCGTATCTAGCTGTGCATCGTCTTCCGTTCTCTTCGTCTCGACAGGGCTAGTGGGCAGCGAGAACACCTTGCTTTGCGAGCGGTACTGACAAGCGGGAACAACAACAACGAGACGAACGGAAGACAGGCGATAAAAGCGATGCGACTCCTTCACTCCGTCAAGCCCCCTCCTCGTTCTTCCTCTTCCCCTGGGCGCCCGTCGGAAGAGCGACAAAGCCGAGCGTCGGGACGAAGAGCTTGGGCGGCGAGGTGCGGTGGGCCTTGTCGGCGGCACGCTTGATGGCGCAGATCTGGGGGCGGCGGATGGGTCAGTCCCGCCGTCCGAGCGGACGAAAGAGAAAGCGTGCAGGCGGAGAGAGAGAGAGAGAGAGAGAGAGAGAGGGGAAGAACGCACGACCTTCCTCCACTCGGCCTCAGCCGGCCCCCTCGCCTTCCCGTCCACCCACCACCTGCACGCAAGCCCCTCGTCTTCGAGCACCTGGTCGACCTCGTCCGGCGTCGTCTCTTCGTCCTCGTCCCGGGTCACGAGCTCGGTGATGCCCGCCGCGGCGACGGCGACCTCGAGCGGGAGCGAGAAATGGAACGGCGCGGTGTCGAGTGCGGCGCGGGCGAGTTCGTCCGGCTCGGGCGGGGCGGAGGTGGACTTGCCCTTCTGCGAGGAAGACGAGCTCATGTGCTTCGGCTTCGGCATTTTGAGTGAGGCGGCGGTTGGGCAGACGAGCGAGTCGTGGTGCGCCTCGTGCTGATGCGCGAACAGCTCGAAGAAGGTCCCGAAGAACGTCGGCCTGCCCGCGCCGTCCTCCTTGCTCTTCGGCTGGTAGCACCCCTTAATCTCGCAGACGACGCATGACGAGAGGCGGCTGAAGAAAGCGTCGTCCTCGAGGTAATCGTGCACGTAGTCTTCGACGTCTGATGCCAGCTCCTCGTCGGCGGGGATCTCGAGAGTGCGGAGGAGGATGAGCCGCACGGCGGCGAGCGAGGCGGCGAGTTGCCACTCGGCGACGTCGGCCTTGATTTCGTCCTCGGTGGCCTTCCACCTCTCGTCCTCAAGCGGGTCGGCGTCGGCGGTCGTCCAGAGCGGCTGGACGGCCGGAAGGGCGAGGAAGTCGGCGAAGAGGGGGAAGAAGGCGTCGGAGCCGCGGAGAGTGGCGTAGTGCGGGCGGAGGTTGTCCTGCCGAGCGGTTTCCGCGGTTGCGAGGTCGGCAGCTGTGCGTGCTTTGCGAGCCTTGCTGAGGAGCTTGACGAGTTTGGGCTTGAGGGTGTCCCATTCTGCGCATGGGGGCGTTCAGTCCGAAGAAGGGAGAAAAGGAGGGAGAAAGAGCCTACCCTCGTCGTCGATCTCGCTCGGCCCTTCGTTGACGAGCTTGTTCCTAGTCCACCACGCACCGCCGAAGCTGGAAAGAGAAAGGTGAGACCGGGTATCGAGACACGGGAAGGCCGGCGATGCTCACTCGGCCTGGTCGTAGTCCTCCTCGAGGGCGAGAAGGCGCCGTTCCAGCCTGCGGGCACTTGCGATCAGTGAAAGCCAGAAAGTGTGAGCGGGCGCGGCGTACTCGGCGCGGCGCTCGTTTGGCGGATACTCCTCGTGCGTCTCCTTCTCCTTGCCCTTGTTCGACGCGGTGCCGTCGTGGTGGACCTTGACGACCGCCTCGAAGAGCTTCTTGCCCTCCTGCTCGCCCGTACTTCGGTCAGTACCGATGACTGAAACGGGGAGAGCGAGATAGCGTACCGCTTCGAGCGGATCGAGCACCGCCCGTCTCTTCTGGATGTACCGCCTCACCCTCTTCCCCATCTTGACCTCCCTCACCGGCTTGACCTCGCCAAAGTCGTAAATGCTCCCATACCCGCTGTCGCCCTCGTCCATCTCGTCGTCCTCATCGTCGTGCTCGGGCTCGTGCGGGCGGCTCTTGCTGCCGTTCCCGTGCGCCTTCTTGGCCGCGAAAGAGGAGGCGAGGCGCGCTTCTTCGTCCCGGTCGTCCTTCTCTTGCGCCAGCCACAGCTTGTCGGACGCGAGGGAGAGGGAGGAGAGGAGCGCGTAGTGCGCTGACGCGGCAAGGTGGGTTGGCTGGGTGGGGATTTCTGCGAATGGGGAAGCAGCTGAGCGAGCTGAGGAGGAAGGATTGAGGGAGCGGACGTACGGCGAGTGGTGAGAACGACCTGACCCGAGGTGGGATGGAGCTCGGGGTGCGTCTTAACGAGGTCGCCGATTTTGACGAGCCTGCGGAGGAAGAGAAGGTCAACCGCGTCAACCTCGCTCTCGTCGAATTTTGTGAGAGGGGCACGCACTGGCTTGTCTTACACGACCGGCACAGGCGCATGCGGAGGAAGCAGTCCGGCATTTTCGGCGCTGCATTGCCGCACTCCTGCTCGCGGCGAAGAACTTGGTGAACCTCGCTACTCGAAGAAGGGGACAAGGCGACACACCTGGCACTTCCTCCCAAACACCAACGCCGCGTACCCCTCCTCGCTCATCTCCCCCTCCTCGAGGTCGGGCAGCCCGCAGCGCGCCCTCGCCCCGACCCAGAGCGCGTTGGCCGAGTCGGCGAGGAAGAGCTTGCGGAGCTTCTTGCACGAGCGCGCGAGGGCGAGGAGCCCGCCGGGGGTGAGGTAGGTCGCGATCTGCTGTTGAATCCTGTCAGTGGACCCGCAAGAGAAGGGGAGGGAAAGAGATGGACCTCGAGGAGAACGTCCTTGGGCAGCCTCGACAAGCGGTCCTTCTTCTCCTTGTCGTGCCCGTTCGTCCTGCCCTTCTCGCTCGACCTCCTCGCCTTCTTGCTCTCCTTCGCCTCCTGCCTCTCGCTTGCTCGTTCGAGGTCGTTGAGGAGCCGGTCGAGGTCGTCCTCCTCCTCGAGCTCGTCGACCTCGTCGTCGGCCAACGCGCGGGCGGTGTGAGCGGCGCGCTTGCCTGCAGCGACGCGTTGTACGCTCGTCAATACAGCTTCAGGAGGTGGGACGAGACGAGGAGACGCACTGCTGGTCTTCGCCCGACCGGCCCGCTTCCTGCTTCTCGCCTCCTCCTTGAACGCCTGCTCCATCTGGAGGAACACCTCGGGCGGGCCGTAGTACACCTCGGCACCCTTCGTGCGAAGCGGCATGGCGGGGCGAGGTGAGCGAGTGAAGGGGAGGAGGGAGAGCGATCAAGTCGGGGAGAGGTGGGGGGAATGTCAACCTCGCTTGGAGTGGGACTGAGGGCTGACTGTGCGTGGTAATAGCAACAAGAGAAGAAGGGGGAGTCTATACAAACCTCTACGGCCTCGAGGCGAGGAACCTGCTCGACCTCTTCCTCCTCCTCCTCCTCATCTCTCCCCGGGCACGAACCCTCCCGTTCCACCCGCGTCTCCTCCCTCCTCCTCCGCCCCCGCCTGCGCTTGTCGCGCCCCCAGCACCCCAACAAACACAGCCACGACCTTGACGACCGCGTCCCAGTCCTCGGCCGTCGGTTCCTCCTTGCCGTACCGCGCGCGCACGAGCTGCTGCTCGTACAGGTCCGCGAGGGGAAGGAGCGCGTCGGGGACGGGGCAGGGGGAGAGCGAGAGGAGAGGCGCGATGGGCGAGAGAGGGGTCGAGCGTGAGGAAGGAAGGAGGGCGAGGGAGGGGAAGAGGGGGAGGAGGGCCGAGCCTGCAATTCCTCCGTCCGTCAGCTCGCTGCGATATGAGAAATGGTAGAGAAGTCGGACGTACGCAAGGTGGGGATGGTCGAGAGGATCGACCCGCGAAAGTACACGTCCTCGAACGGCGTGTCCGGCCGGCCCCAGCCGGCTTGGTTCCGCCCCTTCGGCTGCGAGACCTTGGTGATCACCGCCGCGCGCTCGTACTCGTTCTGGATGAGCTGGTGCGCTTTCTGCGCGAGCGGAACAAGCGGAGTAAGGAGGTGTGAGAGTGTGCAGTAGGACAGGGGATCAGGGAGGGCGAACCTTCGGGACGTCGGTCGACTTGGTCGGGAGGTAGCCCTTTGGTATGGATGCCATGGCGCGCTTGTTTGACAGGCTGCGTGAGAGGATGAGGATGAGGCTGAAGACGATCTGCGGAAGACAGGGAAGGTCAGTCGCCATCTTCCCGACATGGAGCTAGCTTGACGAGTCTCGTCAAGCCAGCAAGGAGTGCAGCGACTCACCACGGCCACATACGTCCCGAACGTCGTCGCGAGATCGGCGACCTTGCTCGACCTGTTGCTCTCAACGAAGCTCGACCCCAGGTCGATCAACGATGCGAGGAGGCACACGAGGATGAGGACAAAGAGGACGCCGATGCCGATGTTTTGACAGAGAGGTAGGAGGCGGCGCCGTCGCTTGTGTGGGTAGATGGACGGAGGGGGAGGTGCGGGTTGGAGGGAGACGGTTCGGGGGAAAGGGCGGGGAGGCATCGCGGTCGCGGTTCTGCCTGTCCGGCAAGCGGCGCTGGCGTCGAATGTAAGTGCGGCGTGATTGCGATCTGCGGAAACAGCCGTCAGTTCAGTGAGAAAGGGAGGAGGAGGGGAAGGAGCGAACCCGACGAGCGACAAGAGGCGCAGAAGACGACGGTCAAGGCGGCGCGGATAGCTGAGTTGCCTGGAGATGCAACAAGAGGGCTTAGTCAGCTAGACGTCCTCCGTCGTGCGCCTGGACCAGCTGCTTGGTTGTTTCGCTGCCGCCCCACTCGCTGGTCCCGACGAGGCGGTCTCGTCGACGGCGAGAGTGGGTGTTCCGCCGCGCGCCCAGAAGAGCACTGTCGGTCTGCAGGTGCTGTTGGAAGCCCTTGCAACTCGTCCGGTGCAGCTGAACTCGCCCCGTGTACTGCTGCTCGAGTCGCTTTGAAGGTCGACTGGCTTGGATGGGGTTGGTTCGAGTTGGAGGTGGTCGAGAGACTGACTGTGGAAGTGGTGAGCGGGGCGACAAGCCAACAGGCGCTGGAACGGGAGACTGAAGCTGGTCAACAGATGAGCGAACCCCTCGACCAACTGCTTGCGCTCCTCCTCGTCGCTCATCCTGCTAGAATCGCCCGATGTACCGCTCCAACTCTCTCCAACTAGCCAAGGAAGCCGCCCCTCGGGTCTCCCGCTTCGCCAACAAGCCCGCCCTCCCGCTCGACTACGTCTGTAGCTTCCTCCGCTCTCGCTCTCTCTCACCCTCAGCTGACCCTGTTTAACTGCGTCAACCGTATCACCGACAGTTCATCAACCGCGCCAACTCGCTCTCCCTCTACCGCCACTTCATCCGCGCGACCCGCTCTCTCGGCGACGCAGGCGCCAGGTGGGAGACCATGCAGTGGGTCCGCGGCGACTTTGAGCGCTACAGGGACGTCATCGACTCCGTAAGTGTCTCGTCCCTTCTTCCTCGGCGCGAGCGGAAGCTGACGAGTCGCCGACAACAAACAGGAAAAGAGCAAGACGCTCCTCGCCCTCGGGCACAGGCAGCTCAAGCAGCTCAACTCGACAGGGAGCTTGCTCGGCGGGCAAGGCGACAAGTGGAGGGGCAGGAGAGGGACCAAGTGAACGCCGGCGTGGAGAAAGAAGGCGAAGAAGCCGCCGTTTCGAGGAAGACAAGGTGCGTCTCCCTCCTTTCCCCACTGCAGCTCTTTGCTCACTCTCACTCCCACGACAGAAAGCTCCCCGTGACCGCCCTCCGCACGGCAGACTACCCGCTCACAAGGTTCTGCAAACCTTGCGCGCCGTCCGTCCTCTCTGTCCCGCACTTTTACTTGCCGCGCATCCGCTCACACAAGCCCGTCCGCAGCCTTCATCTCTGTGAGCGCCCAGACACCCCTCCGCAGGTGCATGGCGACCTCACGACTCGCGATCTACCCTAACATTGGCATAGATGGAGGGAACGAGGAAGAGGGCCAAGGTGGTAGAGCCGACGCAGTCCAGTATTGCAAGCGCCTCTTCGGCTGAGTCTGTCTGAGCCTGCTCTGATCCACTAGAGGAGCGAGCGAAGCGAAAAGATGTCGCTGCCACCTCGCCCGTCCTCCCACACCTTCGACCGCACGAGGTTGGCTTCCATCGCTCTTCGCCACCTCGCTCGGCGCCCCTGCTTGCTAGCTCGCGCGGCGTAATCAGCACCGTTGAATCGCTTGAGCATGTTCGCCCGCGCCGCGCGCACTCGCCTGGCGCCGGTCGCATCCCCTTCGGCAGCATCATGGCGGCTCTCGTTCTCGCCATCAAGACCAGCAGCACCCGCACGGGCACTGCACACCACATCTGTAGCGGCAGCACAACCACCTGGCGGACTCAAGGGCGTGTTTGACCTCTTCTTCGGCTCGCCCTCGTCGACTTCGCATCCTCATCTCCCTCCGCCCACCTCGTCCTCTCCTCCACCTAGCTCCACTACACCTTCACGCTCTCCCTCCTCTGCCCTCTCTCCTACACGCTCGCGCTCCGCCCCCTCCTCGTCCTCTTCCCCCTCGCCCGACACCCACCGCGGCATCTTCCACTCCTTCCTCTCCTCGCGCTCTCCCTCCAGGCCGGCTCGACCAGAAGAGGACGACTGGAGGAGCAGGGAGCGCGCGATCGAGACGGCCAAGGCGCTCGAGCGCACGCTGAGGAGCACGAGGGGGACGGGGTATGGCGGAGGAGGAGGGGCGGGCGGGACGATTGACTTGCGGACGACGACGCTGGATTCGAAGGGTGAGCTTGTCTTGTCGTGCTGTTGCTGCGGGCGCTGTAAGCCCCGCGAGATTCTCGCATGAGCGTGTTGCTCACGCGTTTTTTCTGCGGCTCAGGAACGGTCACGACCACCTCCTCAGCCCTCTCGAAGCAAGAGCTGTGCAGCCGCTTCGGCATCCCCCCGCGCGACCTGCGCAAGCTCGACTCGGCCGTGCCGACCGTGGTGCCGACCATCCTCAGCCGCAAGAACTGCATCCTCCTCACGATCCTGCACCTCCGCTGCGTCATCACCGCCCGCGAGGTCGTCATCTTCGACTCGGTCGGCAGCGAGGACAGCCTGCTCAAGGGCGTGCTCGTCTGGTCGCTCGAGGTGCGCTGCGGCTAGTCCCCTCGACTCTTCCTCCTCCGTTCTGACCCGTTTCTCCCCGGCAGCACGCGCTCAAGACGACGACCAAGGCGGCGCACGGCCTGCCCTACGAGTTCCGCGCGCTCGAGGCTTGCCTTGTGAGCGTCATCACCGCGCTCGAGAACGACATGCAGAACGTTCGGTCGCACGTCGTCGAGCTGCTGTCGCACATGGAAGAGCACATCGGTGCGCTCTTCTCCCTGGCAGTTCTTTCTTGGCTGGAGAGGCTGATGAGAGAACGTGCAGATCGCGACAACCTCCGCCTGATGCTGCAGTACTCGCGCAAACTGAGCATCTTCCACAAGCGCGCCGCGCTGGTCCAAGAATGCCTCGACGAGCTTCTCGCAAACGGTCCGTGCTCTCCGCTTACCTCCGTCTCGCTCTCCCCCGTGCTCACCATTTTGAGCAACCGCAGACGCCGACCTCGCTGCGATGTACCTCACGGCCAAGCTGCAGGGCAAGCCCCGCACGGCCGAGGACCACGAGGAGGTCGAGCTCCTGCTCGAGTCGTTCTCGAAGCAATGCGAGGAGATCGTCTCCGAGGTCGAGACGCTTGCCGTGCGCTCTCCTCTCCTCCTCCTTCCCCCTTGCCAGGCGAAGCTGATCGAAGGCGCGGCGCGCGACACAGGCGAATGTAAGGCACACGGAGGACATCGTCGAGCTCATCCTCGACGCGAACCGCAACTCGCTCCTCGGGCTCGACCTGAGGGTCAGTATCGCCACACTCGGGTTGACGGCGGGCGCGATGGTCGCGGCGTTGTTCGGGATGGTGCGTCGCACACTTCTCGCTTTCAAGAGAGTGACCGTACTGACTGAGCTCGCTGTGTTCCGCCGATCGTTGTTGTGACATACAGAACGTGAGCTTTCTCTTCCGCCTCCTTCCACACCTCGAGCGATCCTCACGCTCGTCCCCTCGCCCGCAGTTGACCTCCCACCTCGAAGAAACCCCCTTCGCCTTCCCGGCCATCACGCTCTTCTCCTTCGCCGCGGCGCTCTTCGTCACGACCGTCGGCCTGCGGCGCCTCAACCGCCTGCGCAAGGTCAACCTCGCGAGCGGGTTTGGGGCGTCCGGCGGCGCAGGCGCGGGCGCTGGGCTGGGCGGGCAGGGGCCGGATCGGTGGGGGAAGGGGGCGAAGAGGTTGGGGAGAGGGGCGAGGAGGAGGGATTGAGGCGTTGGAGGGGGAAGAAAAAGGGGAGCGACGCTATAGATTGCATAGAGTGCCGTGTTGTTGCTACCAATCCACACCACTTCCCTGTCACTATCGAGGTATCTGCGAAGGAGAAAAGAAAGTAGAGCAAGAGTTGAAGGAAGAACAGCGAGTGGGGAGGAGGAAGAGGTCGGCTCAACAACCTCTTCCTGGGGCTGAGCGGGCTGGACCTCCTCTTTGAGCTCTGTACACCGTACCGAGTCCGCCTCTGCTGGCCTGTCGAGTGATAGGGTGCTGGGGCCCAAGCGGACGAGCAGCCCTCCCTTGTTTTCGTTCAACCTCTTCCTCGCTCGCTCGTATCAGCTCACAAGCACCGCTCAGCAGTTGCAGTGCCTCTGCTGCACACCCTCGCGAGCGCGCCCACCCTCCCCACCGCCCTGGTCGCTGTTGTCGTCGTCTCGACTTGTTGCTCTCCACCTCTTCCATCATGACCTCCTCACGTACGCACACTCGCTCGTGCACCCTATCCGACACCCACTGACTCACTTGACCATCCTGCAGCACCCGCCGGCGATGGACCACCCCCGCCAGAGCTCATCTACTCGAGAACCCAGTTGCTCGCACTCTACCCGTCCCCGCTCGTGCCCAGCAGGCTCGACGGCATGAAGGAGCTCGCAGAGTGGTATGGGTGCGCTCACCTTCTCTCTCCTTCCTCCTTTCGAGACCCCGCTGACCTTTTCCTCCCTCTCACCTCCCACTCGCATCCCGCCTCTTCCCCCTCTCCTGACCCCCCGAACCATAACAGCGAGTTCACCGACCCCCCTTCCCCTCCTCAACCTCGCCACCACCTCCCCTCCCGCCCGGATCGCTCCGAGCGCGGCACCCCCTCGCGCCGCCCTTTGCAAACCGACTCGTCGAACCCGTTCACCAACTTTGGCCGCTTCGGCGTCGACGGCGGCCTGACGCTCGACGCCGACGGGCCACTCAGCGGGCTGCTCGGCTCGATCGGGGGCGAGAGGGGCGGGAGGAGGCGTGCGGGTGAGGCAGGAGGAGGAAGGACCGGAGGCGGAGGGCACGACAAGGACCTGGCGCCGCACCTTGGTGGCAGCGGCGGAGGGAGAAGCATCGGCGGCGGAGGGAGGGAGAGGAGGGACAGGGACGACATCAGTGGGACGAGCCCCGGCAAGGAGCGCAGCTGGATGGACAGCCCGCGCGGTGCGGGCGACAGGCGGCGCGGCGAGGGCGGGCGCGAGCGAGGCGAGGGCCGGCTCGGCGGCATTGAGCGCGCGCTGGGCGAGATCGAGCGGAGGCGGCCTGCTGGGGACAGGGAGAGGGGCGACAGGGCGGACAGGCTTGGGGCTGGTGCGGGCGCGGAGGATCTGCTCGGCGGCGCGTCGAGGAAGGAGATGCGGAGGGGAATCGGGCCGGCGGATGAGGGAGGATGGAGGAACGTTGGCATGTCGAGGGAAGGTGAGCTGGGGTCCTTTCTTTTCTTGCTCAGTTCTTTCGCTCTTCTCGACGGGAACTGATGGAGAGCCGGTCCTTCTTCCACAGAACGCGAAAAGCGTCTCATCCGCAACAACTCCTCAACGGCGACCGCCTCCGACTCTCGCCGCGACCGCGACCGCCTGGACCGCGACGCCTTCTCCCCCTCCTCGGACCGCCACGACCGGCGCGATGGCGGCCGCCCCGCCTGGATGGACGACGACGGGCCCTCCACCGGCCCGGGTTCGTCGCCCGCCTGGATGGACGCACCCGCGACGGGCAACCTCTCGTTCGGCTCGGGCGGCCACGTCCTCGAGGACGAGTCGCGGTCTCGCTCCGGCGGCAAGGGCGGGAAAAGCGAGGGCAAGGACGGGCTCGCGGCGTTTGGGCGCGGAGCGGGCGCGGCGGAAGGAAAGGGCGGGATGGACGGCCTTCAGGCATGGAAGGCGCAGATGAAGGAGATGGAGCGCAAGGCGGCTGGGCTTCCGCCTTCGGACGAGCCGTCGTCGCCGCCGATGAAGCCGGCCGAGCGCAACAAGCAGGCCGACGACGCGCAGGAGAAGGCGCAACAGTCCGTTTTCAGCGCCCTGACCGGCAACGGGACAACCTCGTCCTCCTCCTCGGCCGCCGAGTCCAAGTCCATCTTCGAGGACCTCGGCATCGTTCGTCCTCCCCCTGGCATCCCTCTTCCTCGCGCGACTTCCGCCGTTGAGGACGCCCCCGCCGCTGGCGCTGGCGGCGGGCCCGGCGGTCGCGCGTCCCGCTTCGCCAAGTTCTTCGACGGCAAGCCCCCGACCACGCAGGCGCAGTCTCCCTCGCTCACGGCCGCACAGCCGCCGAGCGTCTTCGGCGCGCTCATGGCCGGCGCAGGCACCGGTGGCGGCGGAACGGCCGGCAGTGCAAGCAGCGCGGGAGGAGCCGGTGGGCCGAGCAAGGAGGACACGGAGAGCATGGCGCGGCTGCTCGGCATGCTGCAGGTCTCGGGCGCGGCGAGGACGACGAGCCCGACCAACGCGATGAAGAGCCCGCCGCAGCCCGCTCCGCCGGTCGCTTCGGCGCTCGCGAGCCCGATGTTCGCGGCGGCTCAGTCGCCCGCCATGTCGGCCGCTTCGGCGCCGTCCGAGGGCCGCTCGTCCAGCCGGTTCAACTTCTCCTCCAAGGGCAGCAACGCCGCCGCGGCGGCTTCTCCCGCTCAGCAGCCTCAGCAGACGCCGCAGATGCAGTCGTCTCAGCCGCCAGCTCCGCCGCCCGGGTTTGGCTTCTCCCCCTCTCCCGCCGACCCGCGCTCGCCGCCGCCTCAGGCGCGTCCCGGTCCGCCGACCTCGAACGGCCACGACGCCTTCTCGCCTCAGCAGCAGCACCACCTCGGTCCTGCTTCTCCCGCGCTTTCTCAACCGTCGCCGAACGGACCCTTCTCCCCTCCGCCTCCTCCCCCTCCCGGCTTCTTCGGCGGTCCTCCGCCGCCGCACCTGGCTGGCCCGCCGAACGGCGGCCGCTTCCCCCCTCCTCCGCCAGGCATGCCGCCGCACTTTGCGCCGCAGCTCGGTCCGGACGGCCGCCTCCTCCCGCCTCACCACCCTGGCGCGTTCGGCCCTCCCCCTCCCCACCCCGGCGCGCTCGGCTCGCCCTTCCCGTCTCCCGGCGCGCTCCGCCCAGGCCCGCTCTCCCCGCCGCTCTCAACCGCCGGCTTGTCCGTCTCCCACCCCTCGCCGCAGCCTCAGCCGCAGAATCAAGGCCAGCCGCAGCGCGGTCCTCCCCCCGCCCTCGCGCCGAACGGCATGCCCTTCCCGCCTCCGCACGGCGGTCCCGGCGGCCCCCTCCCGCCCGGCATGATGCCCTTCCCGGGCGGACCGCCGCCCCCTCCCGTGGGCTTCGCCGGCCCAGGCATCCCGCCCCAGTTCGCCGCGTCCGGTCCGCCCCCCGGAGCAGGCTTTGGCGGCGCGCTCGGCGCGCTTGGTGGCAACCCCGGCGCGGACTTGATGGCGCTGCTCAATTCGGGACCGGGAGGAGCGAGGATTGGCCCTATCCCGACTCAGCAACAGCAGGGGCAGCCCGCGAGGCAGTGAGCGAGCCAGCGCATGCTGCTTCCCCTTCCTTTCCCACCCCGTCGCATCTATAGCCTCTGCGCCTTTCTTCCCTCTCTCACTCGGCTCTTTCCCTTCTCCCTCAGTAGCGCTTCATCCCCGTCTCGTGTCTCCCCCTCGGTGTTTCTCGAGCTGTAAAGCCTGTTCTCTCGTGCATGCTCTCCAGAGACGAGAGAGAAGGAGACGAGAAAAGCGGTTGCGAATGTTCGCTGCGAGTGCGAGTATGCTACAGAGACGGATGCGCCTCTTTTCCCCTCAGAACAACCCTGACCAGAACAAGCGATTTGTGACCCTCCTCCATCTGCGCCTCTCCTCCATCTGCGCCTCTCCTCCAGCTCCAGCTCCAGCTCACAACGCCGCACCCGAACCCGCACCTCCCGCCGCCTCTTGCTGAGCCCGCTTCTGCTGCTCGTACCGGAGCTTCTCCTCGAGCTTGCGCCGCTGACCGGCCGTCATCGTCTTCGCCGGGCTCGACGCGGCGGAAGACGACGACGGCCCGGTCGGCGGTGTCGTGTCCGCCGCCTGGTCCTGCTGCTGCCCATTCTGCGAGCTCGTCGTGGCCATCGCCGTGCCGTTCGCCCCGTTCGCGGCAACGGCCTTCTGCGCCGCGGCCAGCATCTCGGGCGAGAGGGAGAACCCGCCCGGCGCCGCGCTGGCGCCGCCGAGGTTCAGGCTCGCGGTCTTGGCCGGGTCGAGCTGGGCGAGCGCGCTCGTCCGGCTCGCGACGTTCGGGCTGCCCGGGCGGAGGGTTGCGGCGGGCCCGGAAGGCGGCGAGCGCGCGAGGCCCTTGACGGTGAGCGAAGCCGGGCCAGTCGGAATGGGGCGGTTCGGCGAGGCAACGACGGTGGGGAGGGAGGGCTTGGTCGGGGACGGAGACGGGGCGGAGGGACCGGTCGGGATGGCAGGACCCGTAGAGAGGGAGGGTGACGGGAGCGGCGCAGGGGTGGCCGAGCCCGAGGGCGCCGCAGGGGCGCGACGAGCGCCCCAGGCGCTGCGCTGCGTCTCCTCGACCAGCTTCTTCTCCTCCGCCGCAGTAAGTCTTGGCTCCCCACCCGCTTCGGCTCCTTCACTCGTCCCGTCCGCCATTGGAGTGTCCTCACTCTCGGCGGGCGCCGGTGCACCCGCCGAGGCCAGCATCGCGAGACGAGCGGGATGAATCCCGCCCGCCAGTGCCGCCTTCGGAGCGGGCGTCGCAGCTTCCTGCGACGGGGTCGAGACGTGCTGCTGCGGAGGAGGCGTTGCGAAAGAAGGCGTGAAGACAGAAGCGGGTCCGAGTCCATCCATGCCGGCCGGTTTCCAGGGTTGACCGTACTGGTCCGAGAAGGTCGCTTGTTGACGAGAGGTGTAGACGCCGCCGTTCATGCTCGGCAGCGGGCCGAGGCCGAGACCGGGCTGAATGGGCGAATACTCCTGCTGCTGCTGCTGCTGGAGAAGCGGTTGAGGGAGCATGGAAGGCGAAGGACCGGGACGACGAGGAGCATCGAGGCCGTTCGCAGCGCCGTTGGAAGACGCGTAGGCTTGGAGGGCTTGAGGCGCTTGAAGATGAGGAGGGAGCCCGCGCGACATCGTGTTATCGCCATGCGTGTCCATGACGTTACCGCCGGTAGCACCACGTTCACGCTCGTAGCCCACGGCTCGGTCGACAACGGGAGAGCCGGGCACACCGGCCGACTCGAGCGCGCGCTGGTACTCGTCTGCATGACGCTGGCGGTAGTCCTGCAAAAAAGAGAAAGGTCAGCTTGCGAAAGAGCGTGAACAAAAGAGAGGCGGCGTACCTTGCTCGTCTCGTCTGATGCGAGTAATCCAGAAGACGGCACCGCAAGAGAAACATGAAGAAGAAGGGGGAAAAGGGAGAACACGTCAAAATCCCGCTCACAGCCCCGTGTGAATGAAGTCGACCCTCGCAGCGCAAGGCGTTTTCCCCCTCCTCGCGGTACGGACGAGTGAAAGGAATGCAGAAGAGAATGAGAGCTCACTCCACATCCAGTTGTGCCCTGCAAACGGAAGTAGGTGAATACTGCCCGTGTAGAGAAGGGGAAAAGGCGGAAGCTTACTCGCCCTCCCCGTCTTCCTCTCCCACTTCTCGCCCTCCTCGAGCCAGAGCTTCATCCTCCCGTTCGGAAAGCGCGCGCCGAAGAGCCTGTGCTTGAGGTTGTTGCGCGGCACGAGCGTCTCGAACGCGAGCCAGGCGGTGCTCATGTCGCCGCCGAACGGGTGCATCTCGAGCGCGAGACCGACGAGACCTTCTGCGACGAAGCGGAAGGGGAGAATGGAACGACCAAGTCCGGTTAGAAGGGGTTCATACAGGAGGGAGAAGGATGCAAGGCGGGCAAGACGAACCGGCATCGTCGAAGAAGTCGCGGCACTCGCCCAGAGTCGCTGCTGCCGGAATGTTCTCGATTCGGAGGTTGAGGAACGACCCCTGCAGCTGCGGCGGGAGCGGAATCGAAACATTCTTCGCCAACTGCGTCGGGACTGATGGCGGCGGCGGCGGCGGGGCGACGGCAGCTGCAGCGGCTGGGGCACGCGGTACGTCGCGTCCGCCGAGTCCGGCCGCACCGGGAGGGAGACGAGAGGAAGTAGCGGCAAGGGGAGCGTTCGCTTCGCTCAGCATGGGCGGCTGAGGAGGATCGGAACGAGAAGGTTCCGAGGAGGCGAACGGGTTGAGGGTCGAGTGGGTCTTGCGCATGGCGTGAGCATCGAGGAGGCGTTGGTGGCACTTCTCGACGAAGTAGGGATGGAGGTTGGCCCAACGCCAAACGGCTGCGAGAGCAAGGAGTTCAGCCGCGTCCCCACCGATGGGACGAAGAGAGGAGCGGGCGTACACTTGTTCTGCTCCCTGGACGGGCTCGCTACGACGATGTTCCCAGCAAACCTCTTCGCGGTCGGACCGCTCGCGACCAGCGCACCCAGCACGCTCTGCGCCTCAGCCTTCGTCTCAAACGCCACGAACGCGAACTGGCCGTTCGTCATGCCCTCCTTGTTCGTGACCCTCTGCGGTGCGAGCTTGACCCCGACAGGCTTGGGCCGGACCTCGCCAACGTGCGACGGGAAGAGCGAGTCGAGGAAGCCGACGATGTCGTCCCCGGTTGCGTCGTTGGGGAAGTGACGGAGGAAGACAACCTCGAGCGAGTCCTGGAGCGCCATTGGGATGTAGTCGCCCGGATGAGGCATGTCGGGTGGAGGAGTCTCGCGGCGGGATGGGCGGGGAGGTGAGCGACTCCGCTCGCGCCTCGAGCTCGCCGAAGGCGGGTAGTCGTCGACGCGGCGGCGCACCGAGCTGCGGAGCGAGCTCACATCGCTCCGAGCAGGACTCGCCGCGCGGGAAGAACGGCGGTCGTCCCGGTCGCGCTCGCGGTCTCGGTCGCGCTCGTCGTCGCGACTGCGCTTCTTGCCCATGCTTGGCGAGCGGAGGTCGTCGAGACGATCGCGCTCCTCGCGGTCGTACTCGCGGTCGCGGTCGGACTGGCTGCGGTGGAAGGTCGAGCTAGACTCGCGCCGGCTAGTCGCGCTCCTCGCCGGCGAACGAGAGCGGCGGTCCCTCGACCGAGAGCGGTCGCGGCGCTCCCTCGAGCGAGAACGGTCGCGACGATCCGACCTGGAACGGCCGGGCGAAACCGTGCCGCGCTCCCTGTCCCGGTCCTTGTCTCGGTCCCTCTCCCTCTCCCTGTCCCGGCTCCTGTCCCTATCCCTCTCGCGCTCGCCTCCCTCGGTCCTCCTCAGGTACCTCTCCCTCTCCACATTCGCCTCCTCCTTCGCCCTCTTGTAGTCCTCCTTCTCCCTGTCCCTCAGGTTCTTCGCCTTGTCGTCCACCCTCGAGCTCCCACTGCCGCTCGCGCTCGCCGACGCCGGCGGTTGCGGGCCAGCGCCCGACCTTCCGCCGCTGTTGAGCCCGGGGAGGCCGAACGGAAGAGGGCCGTCGTCGGCTCCTGCTGCGGCGGGCTTGTGAGTTCCTCCAGCAGCAGTGGCGACGGTAGCGCCACCGCCGACCACGGAGGCTGGCAGGCGGGAAGAGGAGACGCCGGTCGGGGTGGCGGAAGGAGCAGGGGGCGGGGGGGGAGCGCGCCGAGCGGGCAGGCGGGAACCGGCGGGAGGGACGAGAGAAGCGGGAGGGGCGGAGGGAGGAGGTGCAGTGCTAGCGGGAGCAGGGGTGGGAGCGGGCGGGGGCGCGGGTGTCGACGAGGTCTTGAACTTGTCTGGCGAGTCGTCGATGGAAGGAGGCAAGAGATCGCGGCCGAAGTCGAGCTCGCGGCGGTTCGAGAAGATCTAAGAATAGTAAGTGAGTGGATGTGTAGGTAAGACGTAGCGAGAATGAGGAAAGCACACCTCGGCGGCTTCCTCAACGAGGGCCTCCGACGTTTTCGGGTGGAAGGGAAGAGCCTGTATGACGCGGTCGGTCAGTACTTACGTTGAGAAGAGGGGAGATGGAAACGCACAGCCAGTTGCGCACTCGTCAATCCCTCCAGCTGCCCGCTCACGAGCTCGTAGCCCAAGTCGACCAGCTCGAAGCGTGCGAACGGGGTGCCCTCCTTCTCCTTCTCCTCCTTTGAGGCAAAGATGCCCATGGGGACCTTGCTGACAATGTCTTTGCGGGCCTTCTCGCGGCGCTTGCGCCAGGCCTGCTTGACCTTAAGCGGGAGGGAGGGTTCTTTCGAGACGGCGTCTTCCCCTGTGCGTAACGAGTAGCGGTTAGCGCCCCGTCGCAGGAGGGGGAATGGAGAGCGTACAGTCTGGGTTGAGATGGGCGAGAGCAAGCTGGCACGAGGGCCAGTTCGGGATGTCGCCGACGACGAGGTCAAAGTCGAGGTCGACCAGGTGAAGGAGTGGGAACGGGTCCGCCTCGGCCATGGTTGCTGAGGGTGTTCTCGGACTCTGTATGCGGTATAGAGGTCAGCTTGAGCGGTGTGAAAGGCTGTGGAAGGGTTCTCACCTGGAACGGAGGAGGAAACGAACAGCCTCGACAACGCGATGTGCACGCCTCGGTAGCGGTGTGGCAGTCGCTGCACTCGTGTTGCGCCCTGTGACGCGTGCAGTGACCAAGCAGAGGGAGTTGAGCGCGAGCTGAGCGTGGTCGAGGAGGAAGAGGAGCGAGAAGCTCGTTGTGCTCCGCTCACCACCTCTGACTCGTCTGTACGGCCTGTCTACACGGCGAGAGTAGCTTCACCGTCCGGTCGAGCAACGTCGTCCAAGCAGTCAGCTCATCCACGCCTTTCCGCCTCCCCACCGGGTCTTCCTCTCGTCCTCCTCAATGGACCAGCCTTGAACCGCTCTACTCGCCTTTCCCATCCATCGAGCGGCTCAAATGCCCGTCAAGCTGCAGACGACCGGAGCAGCGGTCCTGCTCGGTCTCGTTCTCCTCTCCTACACCCTCCAGACGGAACTCGCGTCCCATGTCCAGCACTCCCTCGGCTACAAGAAGCCCTACTTCCTCTTCTTCCTCACACACAGGTTCGCATCTCCCCATTCCTGCTCCAGGAGAGGCATATCTCACCTTACCTTCGTTCCTCGCAGCGGCTACCTCCTCCTTTTCCCTTTTCACCTGCTCAGCCTCATGCTCTCCCACATCCCCGTCCGCTCGACCCTCGCCGACGTCGTCGGCGTCCTCCGCGCCAAGTTCTCGCCCCCGTCACCGCTTCCGAGCAGCCCGACGAGCCCGCACCATCGCCGGCATCCCACCTGGGATGCCGACATGGACATCGACCGGGCGCTGTGGCGGGAGGAGTGGGTCGTCGAGATGGCGAAGAAGGTTGGGTTCTTGACAATTGCGATTGCGGTGCCGGCACTGAGCTGGTACGGCGCGGTACCGCTCACGAGCATGACGGGTAAGCTCTTTTCTCCTCCTCGATGTCGAGATAACCCTGCTCAACTGCCCATTTGACTTACAGACATCACTGCGATCTACAACGTCTTCGCCTTTGTGCGTCTCCACAAGGGCTGATCCTCTTCCTGCCCTACCTGTTTTGACCTGACCCCTTCTTCTTGAGCAGTGGGCCTACCTCCTCTCCCTCTACTACCTCCCCTCCCATTCCGCCCGGTCGTCCTCCCTTCTGTCGCGACTCAACCCCGTCGACCTGATCTCCGTCGTTCTCGCGGTCAGCGGCGTCTTCATCATTGCTTACGGCGACGCTGGCCCGTCGTCTTCGGACGGTCTGGACGAGAAGAGCAGGAGCAGGTTACTCGGGAACGTGCTGGCGCTCGTAGGGAGTCTGTCGTACGCAGGGTACGAGGTGTGGTGTGCGTCCCTCGCCTCTTCTCCTTTTCTTGATCAAAACTGACCTTTCCTCCGCTCGCAGACAAGATACACGTGCGCCTGTTTCTCCCATGATGCTGAGTTCTCCTTCTGATCTCCCATCTCGTCTCGCAGATTGCCCTCCCTGAACCTGCTCCCAAAGACCCCGCCCTCCTTCGCACCCTTACCTCCCGCTCTCACTCTCACCTCCCCCTCACCCGCTCGATCTCCCGTGACCGCGACGAAAGCGGGTCCACCGCCTCGTCCGAGACTTCCTCCCTCCTCTCCAGCCCTCGGCGGGGCAACGGCACGCCCGTCCGCTCGTCCTCCCCGGCCATTTCTCTCCCTTCCACTCCTCCCCCCGACCCCGCTCTCGACACAACCCCGACCGTCTTCCTCCTCTACACCACGCTCCTCACGTCTCTCATCGGGCTCTTCACCCTCTGTGGGCTGTGGATCCCGATCCCGCTGCTGCATTGGGTGGGGTGGGAGCCGTTCGAGTGGCCGCCGAGCGAGACGTGGGCATCGCTGGTTGGGATCATTCTCGGAGGCGTGTTCTTCAACGGAGGCTTTATGGTCTTGCTGGCAATCTGGGGGCCGGTCACTGCTGTACGTTACACTTCCCCCTTGCTCTTCCTCCTCTCCATTGTGAGGTGCTGACCCCTCTCACGCTCCCCACTCCTGTGCTTACTCCTCGACATCTCTATCCTCTTTCCCACCTATCGCCCTCACCACCACGCCACCTCCGACCGCACAGTCGGTCGCGAACCTCCTCACCCTCATCCTGGTGGCGATTGCCGACCAGCTCTTCGTCCCCTCCGCCCCGCCGCTCACGCGTTCGACCCTCCTCGGCGGCGCCTGCATCGTCGGCGCCTTTGCCGGGCTCATCTGGGGCGAGGTCAAGGCGAGAGGCAGGAGCGGCAAGGAGGGGGTGGAAGACGGGGAGGGTGTGAAACCTAGGTCGGGGGTGTGAGGGAGACGGAGGAGAGTTAGATAGAGGAGTGATGCGTGTTATACTTTGACTTTGCTGTTGTTGCCTTTCCCCCTCGTCGCTGTCGTCGCCGCCATTGCGGTCGCGACCGGTTTTTCTCCCATCTTCCTTGTTTCTCTCGGCCCTTTCGTCGGTTCTGTACGCCCGACCGTCCCCACTTCCGCGCTGGTCGAAGTACGCCGCTGCCGAGACCACGGCCGGCTCTTCGAACGGCGGTGATTGCTTGTTCCTCGAAGGGGTTACTGATTACCTTTGCTCAAAGCTAATGCATTTCTTGCGAGCGGAGGCCCCCACCCCCGCCTCCGCAAATCACTTTCTTCACCTCTTACGACACCTCAAACGACCCCTTCCACCGAGAAGAAGCACCAGCCACCATGCCGTGAGCTGCTGGTCCCCTCCACCAAGCCGCAGCCCTACCCGTCCCGTCGTCGCTGATCTCTCGCTCCGCCTCCGCCTTCCTCGCCTCTCTGCAGCTCCGTCGCTTCCAGCTCCACCCAGTCCAAGTTCCTTGACGCCCAGACCATCCCGGGCTACCTCGCCGGCGCGCCCTACGTCGGCAGCTCCTCCTACGAGGTCCGCGACCCGCACAACCCGGACAAGGTCCTCCACCAGGTGTCGTCCATCACCGTCGAGGACGTCCCGCATGTCATCAGCGTCGCTGCCAAGGCCGCAAAGACCTGGAAGACGGTGCGTCTCTGTCCCTACCAGCGGTGCATGTACGAGGAGAGCGGGAGGAGGCCGCGAGGAAGAGTGGGGGAGGCGGCGGCGGCGCTTCCCACCGCCTTTCCCGCCTTTCTGCTGCACAAGAGGCTCCGATGGACCACCTAGGAACTGTCTGATGCAGGCCGGACCCGCCCACAGTCGTCCGTCATCGAGCGCCGCAACATTTTCTCCAAGGCGGCCGCGCTGCTGAGGGAACGCATTCCGACCAAGTACGCCCAGATCGAGTTCGAGGAGACGACCTCGAGCGAGGGCTGGTCCGGGTTTGAGATGACTTTGGCGGCCGAGTCGTGAGTCTGCCCTTTTTCCCCTGCCTGTCTTTTCTCCTCAACCTTTTGCTGACCTTTTCTCGTCTTTGCAGTATCGAGGAGGTCGCTGCTTCTGCTACCGTCGCCCTTCGCGGTGAGATTGCCACCACTGAGGCGCACCAGCGCGCCTACATCGAGCGTTGCCCGTACGTTTTCTTCCCCCTTCCCCTTCCTTTCTACGCTCACAGATTCCTGCCCCGTAGGTACGGCGTCGTGCTCGGCATGGCTCCCTGGAACGCCCCGACGACCCTCGGCCAGCGTGCCGTCCTCCAGCCAATCATGGCCGGTAACGCTGCCATCCTCAAGACGAGCGAGATGAGCCCGCGGACGCACATGATCATCGCGGAGGTCATGCACGACGCTGGCCTCCCGGAGGGCGGTAAGCTGTCTTCCTGGCCTTTAAAGTAAACGGGCGAAACTGACACCTTTTCTCCCTTCATTCAGTTCTTTCCGTTGTTCACGTCGCGCCGCAAGACGCACCTGCTGTTACCGAAGCCTTCATCGCTCACGACGCTATCGGCAAGGTCAAGTCCGTCGGCTTCCCCTCGCCTTTCGCTCGTGGAACGAGGCTGACCTGGTGCCCCTCTAGCTTCACCGGCTCGACCCGTGTTGGCTCCATCGTCGGCCAGCTCTGCGGCAAGTACATCAAGCCTGTTGTCCTCGAGCTCGGTGGCAAGGCTCCTGCCATCGTCTGCGAGGACGCCGACCTCGAGCAGTATGTCCTTCCTCCTCCCTTCTTCCTTCCCACGTCTAACCTTCTTGCCTTCGCAGCGCCGCCAACGCCATCCGCTTCGGCGGTCTCTTCCATTCCGGCCAGATCTGCATGGCGACCAACACGGCCATCGTGCACGAGTCGATCGCGGACAAGTTCTCCGACATGCTCGCGGCCAAGTTCCCCAAGGCGTCGGGCAAGCCGGAGGACGGTGCCGCCCTCCGTGGGCTATTCACCGAGGCGAGCGCGAAGAGGGTCGACGAGATCATTGCGGATGCGACGGGCAAGGGCGCGAAGATCGTGGCGGGCGAGCACAAGCGCGAGGGCAACGTCGTCCAGCCGGCGTTGATTGCTGGCGTCACCGAGGAGATGCGTGCGTCTTCCTTGCTTCTGTTCCTCGCCACCGAGGACGACACTGACCCATCTTCTCAAGGCATCTACCGCGAGGAAATGTTCTCCCCCGTTTTCGCCATCGTGCCGTTCAAGGACGACGCCAAGGCTATCGCCCACGCTAACGACCACGAGTGTGGGTCTCTCTCTCCCCTTTTCGCCGCTTCTGTCGCTTCAGAAACGGCAAGCTGACCCGCCACCCGCGGCCAAATGTGCAGACGGTCTCGCCGCGGCTGTCTTCTCGCGCGACACGGAGCGCGCGTTGAGCATCGCGAAGCAGATTGACGCGGGCATGGTCCACATCAACGGTGCGACCGTGCACGACTCGGCGCAGATGCCGCACGGCGGGTGCCCCGCCGTTCCCTTTCCTCCCGCCTCGTTTTTCTTCCCCTCCAGGGTTTTTCGCGCGGACTACGCCTGACATGCTCTGCTTCCTATTGCAGCTTCAAGCGCTCCGGCTTCGGTCGCTTCAACGGCATCGAGGGCATCCGCGAGTTCACCCAGACCAAGGTGCGTTTTCTTCCCTTTCCCTCACCATCTCTTCTAAGGTGGTCTGATTCCCCCTTTTCTCCGCAGGTCATCACCGTCAACGCCCCTCACGCGTCCTACCCGGCGCCGTCGGCCTGAGGAGGACGAAGCGGGTTCTCGGATTCTTGGGGCAGCCCCCTGCTGGTTCAGTCTCTCGTCTAGGTATATGATACGCAACACAGAACAAGCTCAGTACTATCTGGCTCTCTATGAGAGGAAGCGAGGAGAAAAAGCGGTCTAGAGTTGCGAGAGATGCGAGAGATGCTAAGCGATGCGAGGAGAGAACAACAAGTCTACAACGGCAACCCGCCCGTCCCTCCTCCAGCGTACTGATACTCCCTCCTCGTGACGTACCTAACGAGCTTGGCGAGCCCCCTGGAGCGGACCTCGAACCTGCGCTTCTCCATCTCGAGCACGACGGCGTGCGCGCGCGGCCAGTCCTTCATGCGCGCAAAGCCGGACAGGAGGATGTACCACGTGTCGGACGAGGTGACCTGCTTGCCGCCCTTGGCCGTCGAGTCGAAGTCGTCCGCCGCCGCCAGGGACGGAGAGGAGGAGGAGGGGGAAGAAGAGGAGGGGGACAGGCGCCGGTTCATCTCGCGGAAGAGCTTGAGGGCCTGGACGACGCCGTCCTCGTTCTGCAGGTCGAGGAGCGCGGAGAGGAGCGCGTTGTACCCGACGCGGTTGAGGGACAGGCCGCGCATCTCGAGGCGGGACTTGAGGGTCAGAGCGGCGGTGAGATAGGGGTGTTGCTGGGTCCTACTCGGGGCGGACGAAGAGAAGGAGAGGAGGGAAGGAGGGAGGGAAGTGGACGAGGCGGGCTGGGCCGAGACAGCGCGGAGGAAGCCCTGGATGAGCGCCGTGTAGTGCACCTGGTTCGTCGGGAGCTTCTTGCTCTCCATCTCGTCGAGGAGCTGCACCGCCGCCGTCAGGTGCTCGACCTTGCCCGTGCGCGCGAGCGCGGCCATGAGCGCGCCGTAGGTCGTCACCGTCGGCTTGACGTCCGACGCCTCCATGATCTGGATGATCTTGGCCGTCGCGTCGCGCTGGCCCGCCGCGAGGAGCGCCATGAGCACCATCGTGAAGGTGTAGACGTTGGCCTCGAGCCCGCGCGCGGTCACGAGCTGGATCAGACGCGCCGTCGCGGCGAGGTCGGGCTTGGCCCCGCGCGTGTAGTGCTTCATGAAGCCGTTGATCGTGTACGTCGACGGCGGCGTGCCGGCCTTGTCCATCTCGTCGAGGACCTGCTCCGCCTCGACGCGCCGACCGGCCGAAAGAAGCCCGACGATGAGCACGTTGTACGCCGCCTCGGGGAGCTTGCCGCCGTACTCCTTGTCGAGGTAGCGCTGCACGCCCGGGTCGGCCTTCATCGCGCCGACGAGCCGGAGCGCCTCGTCTGGCAGGCGCGCCTCGAAGTGCGCGCCGATGCGGTCGAGCCAGGCCCACACGTCGGGCTCGACGCCGGCGTCCTTCATCTCCTTGGACGCGGTCTCGACGGCCTCGACGTCGCCGCGCCGGGCATAGCCGTTGAGGAGCCCGGTCCAGCACACGACGCCGGGCGTCAGGGGCGGGAACTGGGTGGAGAGCCAGGTCCAGATCTGCTCGGCGTAGGGGAGTTGGCGCGAGTAGGCGAAGCCGGAGAGGAACTTGGCGACGAGGGCTTGGTGGAGGACAGCTTCGGGATAGACAGGTGGACAGGGCGAGGAGGAGGACGAAGGAGTGGACGGGTCGGCGGAAGAGGGAAGTGTAGGCTCGTTCCCCTCGAATCCCTCCTCGGGAGCAAACTCGGGCCGCTCGAGCCGCTCGATCTCCTCCCTCATCGGCTTCGCGATCCACCTCTCTCCGCCGCTGACGCTCCACCCTTGCGTCGAGATCCACCTCACGTCCCTCTTCTCGACCGCCTCCCTCACATCGCCCCACAGCTCCCACGCCTTCTCGGGCTCGCCCGCGCGGAAGTGCGTCCCGATGCGCTGCCACACGCCAATGGCGGGGGCGTCGCGGCGCGAGTACCAGGTCTGCGCGAGGGCGACCTGGCGCAGGGCGGAGAGGACGAGGGCGTGCGCGTCGGAGCCGACGAAGGTGCGCGTGCGGTGCAGGAGGTGGCGTTTCAGGAGCGGGGCGGACTGGGAGTGCTCGAGGAAGGGGGAGAGGCGCGGGAGGGAGCGGTCGAGGAAGATGGGGAAGAAGTCGGAGAAGGGCGGCCGAGGCGAGGCGAGGTCGCGGAGGAGCGTCTTGGCGGAGACGGCCGCGGCAAAGAGCCACGTCGTCATCTTCGTCTCGGCGCGCTTCGAGGCGTGGAACGGGTTCGAGTCGCGCGAGGCGAAGTCCGGCCCTTTCGGGTCCTCCCGCAGGGCTTTGTGCTCGTCCCGCATGAGCGCGTCGAAGACCTCGACGACGCGCTCGCATCCCTCCTTGCCCATCGAGAGCGAGTCCCACGCCCACTCGTGCACGTACGCCTTGGCCTCCTGCGAGTCGTACCCGCAGATCCAGACGACGAGCTCCTTGAGCTTCTTCCAGTCTGTCCGGATGCGGTCGGGGTTCTCCCGGGCCATCTTGGTCGCCGCCGTGAGCACCTTGGCAACGTCGACAGCGGGAAGGCGGCCGACCATGCCCGAGCGGCGGAGGGGCAGCCAGCCCTGCTGGAAAGCGTGCTGGTAGTTCGGGCGGTGCTTGTCGGCGATGCCGCGGTTGAGGGACAGAACGGCGAGATTGTGGGTGCGGATGGTTTCAGGGATGGCCTCGCGAGACGGGGCGGGCGGGTTGTGCTGGCGGATGCGGGAGAGGAGGGCGACGGCAGAGGGTTCGGCTTCGAGGGGAGGAGGGCGGGTGCGGCGCTTGCGGGGCGGGTTGCGCGGCTTGCCACCGATTGAGCCTGGCTCTCCGAGAGGTTCGGCAGACGTGGAAGCGGCAGGAGTGGGTTGGGAAGATGAGGAAGGAGGGGAGTCGGAGGGAAGTTGGGAGGTCGAGGGGGACGGCGCTGCTTGACTCGAGTGGGGTCGGCGCTGTAGGGCTGGCCTTGAGCACACTGCTGGTGCGAATACGTCGAGGAGGACTGCGTGGCTGGCGAGGCGGCGAGTTGCTGCTCGTGAGGCGGTGAGGACGAGCGGAGGTGCCATTCTACGGGTGGACAACGTCAGCCTGAGGGGGCGTCAACGCAGAAAGTGGTTGGCATACCTCTGGATCCTCTTGCACTGCACAGCAAGCCAAGTAAGCGAGCGGAAGAGCACGAAGAGGTCCTTCGAGGTTCGCTCATCTGTTGAACAGCTCCAGTCTGCCGCTTCACCACCTACTGGCTTGTTGACTCGCTCAGCACCCTCACATTCAGTCTCTCTACCACCTCCAACTCGAACCAGCCCCATCCAAGCCAGTCGACCTTCGGAGCGACTCGAGCAGCAGTACACGGGGCAAGTTCAGCTGCACCGGACGAGTTGTAAGGGCTTCCAATAACACCTGCAGGCCGACAGTGCTCTAGTGGACGCGCGGCGAGCCACCCACTCCCGCCGTCGAAGAGACCGCCTCGTCGGGATCAGCGAGTGGGGCGGCAGCAGAACGACTGAGCAGCTGCGTATAGCGCTCCAGAAGGGACGTCGAACTGACCGCACTGGGCTCCCGTAGCTGCAACCGAGCCAACCGAGACGTTCTGCGGCTTCCAGCCTTGATTGTCCTGCTCTTCCGGTACGTTTTCCTCTTCGCCTTGCCCTTCGCTCTTTGACGCCTTTGCGCCAGCAGTCGGGCCTCCGTTCCTCTTCGAGCCCTCCAAAGTCCCTTCCAGACCAAGCTCGTCCAAGCCAACGCCCAACCTCATGCTCCCTCGCCCTCCTCCCGCCCCACGCCGTGTCACCCTCACGCCCATCCCCATCCCGCCTCCCTTCTCCCCCTACCCGCACAAGCCGCGCCTCCGCCTCTTGCCGCTGCTGCACGCAGGCGGCAACGGCCTCCTGATCCTGCTCATCCTCGCGGGCGTGCTCGTTGGCACGATGGACGTGATCTGGCAGTTCGTGCACTCGAGCAGGCGGAGCGAGACGGCCGACATCATGACGGTCGTCATGACGTACGTCGGGTTCGTACGTCTTCCCCCTCGTCGTCCTCCCGCTCTTTCTCCTCTCCTTGTCGTTTCCCCTTTCCTTGCTTCCGTTTGTCTTGCTCTTCCTTTGGCTCTCACGGAGCTTCTGCATCGAGCTGGATGGGAGCGGTGTCGTCAAGATGGACCCCCTCGGGCTGGCTTGCCCTTTGCCTCACCCTCTTCCCCCTTTTCTCCCCAACGGCGCAGATCTTCTGGAGTGCCGTGATCGTCATCTACCGGTTCATTGTCAACTATAACGTCGAGGCGACGATCCCGCACGGCTACCTCCCCGTTACAGCGGACGACGCGCCAGCGGTAGGCCACCCTCTCCTGTTCCCGCTTTTCGCTTAGGGCGAAGAGGCTGATTTCCGGGAGGTGAGGATGGCAGAGGACGCACCTTCTCATCCGCTCCGAGCTCGATCGCGCTGCGGCCATCACCAGCTTGGCGCAGCCGAAGGAGAGGAAACTGCCGGGGTGGGAGCGTCCGGGTGCGCCTGCCTTTCTCCTCCTTTCTTGCCATCCTTACCTCTCTCAAGCATCGCAGGATTGATACTTCTGATGCCGTCGTGCAGGAACAGACCAAGAGATGCTCTACCGCACTGCCATCCTTTCGACCATCCCAGCCCTCCGTCCGTCCTCTCCTTCTCCCTACCTTGTTCACCCTTTTCCCTGACCAGTCCTCCTTCAACAGGCTCAGCTATGCTCCCCTTCCACCCCCACCTCGCCTCCACCCACCCGCACCCCATCCGCCCGCCTCTCTCCCCCCTCGCTCCGCTCCTCGCCCTCTCCCCCTCGCCCGTCCCGCCCGCGCTCCGCCCCCTTGCAGCGCTGTACGAGTCGCACCTCGTCCGCGCGCTCTACGGCCGGCGGGGCAGCCAGGGCGTCGGCGAGAAGGAGTGGAGGGAGTGCGTGAGGGCCGTGGCCGTGTTTGTGGGGGTGCTGGCGGGCGGCGCGGGCTGTGCGGCGCAGAAAGAGGTGGACGTGACGGAACAGCGGGATTCATAGCTTTGTAGGTGACCTCACTCGGAACCGTTTTCGTTTTTCTCCCTCTCGAAGCCGGAAAGAGAGCACGGAAAAGGCGTGTTCCAGGCGCAACTGCGGCATGACAGACTGAAGGCGAGCTACCGGCGCTGCTACGGACAAAAGGCTCACTGAGCCACGAAGGAAGGGGAGGCTCGATCGGCCGCTGGGGACGAGAGCGCCGTGGGCGCGCTCTGCTAGAGAGGCGGCGCGGCGGCGAAAACGAAGGGTGGCCACAGGCCGTGAACGGAGGACGTGTGACTGCAGGAGGAGGAGGTGGACCGTCAGGATGCGGTCAAGACTAGAGGGAGGAGGAGAGGAGCGTACCGAGGGCTTAGAGGTCGCCCAGCGAGCCGAAGAACCCAGACCCAGGAGTGTAGGACGCGGGAGGCGGAGGGGCGGGGTAGAATTTGAGTGGCGTGGAAGAAGCAGGGGCCGTCGTTGCGGAAGATGTGACGGGGAGGACCGCGGAAAGCGTGGTGGATGTAGGCGTGGCGGAGGCGGAAAGAGGGGTGGAAGTAGGAAGGAGGGTGAAAGAGGCGGAGCTGGGCTCGACGCTCGAGGTGGTGGTGGTGGTGGTGGTGGTGGAAGAGGATGAAGAGGTCGAGAACCGACCGGTCGGCTGCCCGGGCACGACCCAGTCCCTCTTCTGCCTGACCCTCATCCTCTGCTCCATCTCCCTCCGCTGCCTCTTCGCCTGCTCAGCGACGGGTACGGAGCTCTCCTCCCTCTTCCACCGGTCGACGCCCTGGACTTGCCTCGACGCTAGCACAGCCGCGAGGGAGGCCTCAACGCCGCCGCCGGACGGGATCGAGTCGGCGAAGATGGTGTCGTGTGCGACGGGGACGTAGCTCGGCGTCGGCAGGGAGGCAAAGAACGAGTGGGTGGGCGAGTCTTCGGGGTCTTCGACAATGCGGAGCTTGGTCGACGGCAGGGGAGCGGCGAAGGGGCGTTGGCGGGAAGGGCCATCGAGGTGGACGGGGAGGATGCCCGACGCGGTGGTCGGGACGATGGGGAGGGGCAGGGCCGCGGTAGAGTGGAGGAGGAGGGCGAGGTAGCAGGCGAGGTGGAGGGTGCGCGAGATCATCTTGGCGGGCTCGAAGGAGGTGGGGAGTGGGTGAGCAAGTCGGACGGGATGAAGAAGGAGGGAGAGAAGCGGAAGCAGAGTCCAGCCGGTCTATAAGCTGTCCAGTGGCGGGGAGTGCCATCCTGCGTGAGATGGAGAGAGGGCAGGCAGGCGAGGAAGCCGTCTTGACCTCGGGGGAGAGATGGCTGAGCGGAGCGACGTCGAGGCTTCTGGCCACGCGGAGAGGCCGGACAGATGATGTAGCTTGGCACTGTAAGCTCTGTGACCTGGATCGCGCGGCACGCAAGCGGCGGAGGCGGTAGCGGGTGCGGACGAAGAGGTGGAGAAGGCGAGGAGGAAGGACGAGGCGATGCTGGCGGCGACGAAGTCCGGCGCAGGTCTGGCCCGACACAGTCGGCCAGCTGCAGTCGGTAAGTACGGCGGCGCATTCGCCGGTGCACCCGAATGGAAGTGGACAGAGGAAGAGGTCGCCGACTTCGCCGCCTTGCCGACTTCGCACTCGACGGCTCCGCTCGCTCTCCTTGCACCGGCTCTTGACTCACGCTGACTCGCACAGAGCTACAAACGACCAATATGGGCGAAGAGAAGACCACCGGAGTGCCCGCGCGCACCCTCACCACCCAGGACGGCTACACCCAACACTCCGCTCCCGACTCCAAGGACCACTACACGGCGTGAGCACCTCCTTCTGCCCTCGCCGCCCAATCAACCTGACCGCATGCACGTGCAGCATCGTCATGGGCGCCGGCCTGTCCGGCATGGCCACCGCCATCCAGCTTCGCAGAAAGCTGGGCCTCGCAGATGTCCTCGTCTAGTGAGCCGTACTCTCCCTTTTTTCATGTCTTTGAGGCTGACAAGCACCCCGCACGCAGTGAGAAGACGGACGACGTCGGTGGAACCTGGAACGTCAGTGCGTTGCTTTTTCCTCGACTTCTTCCTCTCGGCGACTTTCCCTGACGCCCTTATTTTCCATGCGCAGACCGCTACCCAGGCGCCGCCTGCGACATCCCGCTCACCTTCTACTCCTTCTCCTTCGACCCGGCCTACGATGTCCCGTCGCAATGGGCGGACCAGGCCTCGATCCTCTCGTACCTGCACCGCGTGCAGGAGCGCCAGCAGCTCAACAACGTCTGCTTCCGCAACATGGTCGAGACGGCGCGCTTCTCGCGCGAGACCGGGCTGTGGACGCTCACCGTCAGGGACGTCCCGACCGGTGAAGTCAGGACAAGGACGTGCAACATCCTCATCTCTTGTCTCGGCGGGTTGACGATTCCGAACGACCCGCCGTTCAACGTCGAGGACTTTGACGGCAAGGTCTTTCACTCGGCGCAGTGGGACACGAAGACCAGCTTGAAGGACAAAGACGTCGTCCTCGTCGGAAACGGTGTGTCTTCCTTTCCTTCCTTAATCTTATGTCTTCGGCTGAAAACATCCCTTTCCTTTTGGTGCAGGCTGCTCCGCCTGCCAGATCGTCCCCGAGATCGTCAAGGAGGCGAAGAGCGTCACGCAGGTCGCACGCTCGCGCCAGTCTGTCATCCGCCGCATCCCCGTCCCGGACAGCCCGTTCATCCACTTCCTCCTTCGCTGGTTGCCAGGGGTGCGTTTCCTCCTCTTTCCCATCTCCTTCTTACCGCCTCATACGAAAGAGCGATGCTGACGCGCCTTGCGCGATACTCAGTTCGGCCTGTTCCTCCGCTGGACTATCTACTGGATCATCGAGAACATGTTCAAGGTCTCGAACATCAAGAAGGGCGAGAAGATGCGCGCCGACACCGTCAAGGGGATGAACCAGTAGTACGTCCCGTTCTGACCCTCACCTGCCTTTCCTCCGCCTAGGGTACTGACCGGGCCACCGCACAGCATTCACGATGTTGCGCCGCGCAAGTACTGGAAGGTCCTCTACGCCGATTTTGACGTTGCTGCCAAGGTACCTCCCTCTCTCCCGGCCTCTTTTTCTTCTTTGCCCGCTTACCCTTCCCCCTTCTCTCTTAGCGCCGCGTTTTCGACACCGGCTACTACGCGGCTCTCAATGCTCCGAACATGGAGCTGATCGCGGACGACACGGTCGTCGCTGCTAAGGGCGATAAGGTCTTCACGAAGAACGGGCGCGAGATCAGGGCCGACGTGATCGCGCTCGCAACGGGGTTCAAGGTCCGGGACTGTGTGTCTTCCCTTCTTCTTTCCCTTGCGATCGTGAAGTATATGTGACGGAGCTGACGACAACACGAGCCCGCGAGCAGACCTCTTCCCGCTCAAGATCTACAACGACAAGGGCGAGAACCTGCAGGAGCGGCTGAAGCAGAACGGTGTCAAGACGTTCCAGTCGACGTTGGTTGCCGAGTACCCCAACGTGCGTGTCTCTCCCTCTGCGGCTTCGCTTCATCCCGTATTAACATTTTCTCTCCTTTTTACAGTTCTTCTGGGTCATGGGCCCCAAGTACGCCCGACTTCTGCCCAGCCTTCCTAGCTCTTCTCTGACCCCTCTCGCCCCGCCTCGCACAGCTCTGCCACCGGCCACTCCTCCGTCCTCTTCACCTCGGAGGCGCAGCTCAACCTCGTCTTCCACCTGATCCACCCGGTCCTGAACCGCATCTCGCGCCGCGGCGTCGAGCTGATCAAGCCCGCGCCGTTCGTCGAGGTCACCAAGGCCGCCGAGGACCGGCACTGGGACGCGCTGAGGCGCAAGATGAAGGAGATGGTATGGGAGAAGGACGGTGCGTTTGCCTGCTCTGATCGGCGCCTCAGCTCCTCCCCGGGCAGTGCATTGATGCGATGAGCTGGCGCTGGCACAGGCGGCGTCTCGTGGTACGTCGACAAGGACACCGGCTTCTGCACCGTACGTCTCCTTCACCGCCCCCTTTCCCCTCTCCTCCTTCTGGCCCTTCCCCGTCTGCTCTGCCTCCCACTTCGTTCTTCCCTCGCCTCTCACTGACTCCCTCGCCCCCGTATCGTCTGAATATAGACCCTCTATCCGTGGTCGCAAACGCACTTCTGGCGCCGCTGCACGTACCCCTCTTTCAGCGACTTCAGGTGGACGAACGTGAGCGCGCCGGGGGCGTGGAGGAGCTGGTTGGGGTGGTACTAGGAGCAGGTAGGCATCAGAAGGGAGAGGATGTAGAAATCGTCTTTATCGCTCGGATTCAGTTCTTTGTACTTCTACCGCAGTCGGCTCCGTACTTCTTTTCGCGCTCGCTCGAAAAGATGAGAGCGGGACCGCAAGTAAGGAGGGAACAGCTTTTTCAACTATGCACCGACTTCGAGGCCGGCCACTACGAAAGATGAAGGGTGAGTAGCTAAGAGTAGGCAAGACGAGGCAGAGATAGACTACCGCTCATCCACACTGAAGAGTGCGCTTCTTCGAGGCGCAGGCGTCTTCGCGCCCCACTTACGCGAGGAAAGCGGCGAGAGCGGCAACGCCAGCGAGGGCCGAGCCGGCCTTGGCGGCGTTGTGGGTCGCGGCGCCGGTCGGCGCGGCAGTCGCGGCCGCGGAGGAGGCCGCGGAGGAGCCCGCCGAGGCGGCGGAAGAGACGGCCGACCTGCGAAGAAAAGGGGGCCGGGAGTTAGGGTAGGATGCGAGGGAGGAAAGGGCGCAAACGGAACGCACGAAAGGCTGGAGAGGCCGGACGAGGCAGCGCTCTGGACGGACGAGCCGGCGGTCGAAGCGGCGGACGAGGCCGACGAGCTGCAGCAAGGGACAGAAAGGGTCAGTCAGGAAATCGGGGCAGCAAGGTAGGAAGAAAACGCACAGGGCCGACGAGAGAGCGGACGAGATGCCGGACGAAGTAGCGCTAACCGAGGCGGAGCCACTGCCAGTCGAAGCTGTCGAGGGAAAAGAAGAGGAAAAGGTCAGCCTCGTGGGTAGAGGGAAGACAGGGTGATATAAGGACGCACTGGCAGTCGCAAGGCTCGAGGTGTCGAGGGTGACGCCGACAGCACTGCAGGCCTGGGCGGCGTAGGCCGCACCGTCGGCGATCTGGGCGGTCGAGGAGCAAGTCGACTGGAGGCAGGCGGTGGTGCTCGAGATGAAGGTCTGGTCGGCGCACAGGCAGGTCAAGTCGGTCGCACCGCACGACGACGAGCCAGCGGCGGTCTGGTCTGTGTAGCGGAGCGGGCGATGCACGAGAGTCAGCGCCGTGAAGGGGTTCGAAGAACCGGGAGGGGGCAGTGGGGGAGGGACAGAGGACGGACAGCAAGTGAGGAAGCAGGCCGGTGGGGTGGTCTGCGCGGCGGCGAGGGTGGCGGTGGCGCCGAGGAGGGCGAGCGAGGAGAAGGTGCGCATTGTGTAGGCGTCGACTGAGTGAGGGGGAGGAGGGAGAGAGGGGAGGAAAAGCCAGCGACGTCGTCCCAGCGGTGGGGACACGATCGAGGCCTTGCCTCGTGTTTCTTTCCCTTGCGGCGACTGCTCCGACTGCCTCTCTGGTCTGCTCTTGCTCAGAAGGACCAGGCAGGTGACGTCGAGCACCGGCAATCTCGAGGCGCAAGGTGCGTTTTTCTCCCCTCTTTGCACGGCTTTCCACACCTTCGTGGGCCTTGAGGATGGCGGGAAGAAGTAGCGCAGCGAGGAGAAGCAGCTGGCAAGCCATACGAGCGAGAGAAGCGGCGAGAAAAGCACCTCGAGCCAGCCGAGTAGTCGCCGGTCGACCTTCTCAACTCTCGACCTGTCTCTGTCCCTTTTCCCACGCTTCTTACGCTCGCCGCTGACGCCCCGTTGACGCTGAGCGTGCTGCGAAATGGCCAGTCGTGATGCGCCGGGGAGCTTGTCCAGCTGCGACGGGCAGTGCTCGAACAGCAGCAGCGAGAGCGAGTGGTGCAGGCGCTTTCCCGGGCGAGGGTGCGGCACATCCTTCGCGGGCAACTCGCGGGTTACAGAGCAGGAGGTATATGAGGAGAACAGGTCATGTCGAAGTTCTCAGAGCGACAGAACGAGAGGCGAAGGAGCGGAGCGCAAGGAAGAATGGCCGAGCAGCGCAAACAGTCCACTGCTGGTTCGCGGGCTTGCGTGAAGGCATGCAGAGCGAGGTCGACGGTCTGCCTAGACGGACGATACGCCCAGAGGAAGGAGCAGCGGGTTGGGGCGGTCGAGGCGACGAGAAGCGGTGAGCGAGCAGGAAGGCGACAACACCGCGTGAGCGGTAGCTCTGTGTGCCAAGCGCGCGGTGTAAGGTAGGAGAGCTCTCTGTGCAACACAAGCCGCTCAGGATGGCCGCCAGGGCGAGATCGAAGGGAGCGAGAGAGGGGAGGCGGAGCTGATGAGGCTCAAGAAGCGCGAGTCGACACCGGGAGAGCGTGGGCGGGGGTGCAATACCTTGTTGGTCGTCACATCTACCGCCCTGCCCACGCTCGCATCCGCCCATGCCGTCGTCGTCAAATTCAAGCCGCCTCCCCTCCGCCGTCTCGCGCTGCCTCTCCAGCACCCGCTCCGGCTCAGGCAGTGTCGTATGGTGGCGAGGATGTGCATTGGTATGGTTGTGTGGCTGGCGACGGGTCAGCGTGTGCGTAAAGCGCACGAGCGAGCGATGGTGGAGGTCAACCCCGTCTCGAAGTCGTCGAGCTGGCTTGCCCTCTCACCACACACTCGCACAGCAAGTCCCCTCTTTCAAAGTGCGCAACGAGCCGCTGCACGGCGCTCCACCTGAGCCCGCCCTTTCGGTTCGACCCCTTCGACCGGCTCGACTCTTCCTCCGTCTCTCGCCCGGTGCATCGGGTGTTCCCCACCTCCAGCTTACTCGCGCCGATGTTCAGCGCTGCAGCACGCGATCTCAGAGCCAGCGGAGAACACAAGGAAGATGGATGAACGCCGCGCGAGGTAGAAGAGGGGGCCGCGTCCTTCCTTCTCTTGCTTCTTCTCCTGTTCTACACGCCCTCTCGCTGCGATGCTGGCCTCCGCTTCTCTCGTACTTGCTCTAGCGGGTCTCTCGGCCGCCTCGCCCCTCGCCGACTTGCGCTCGTCCACTCCCGCCCTCCTTCGCACCCGTCAAACCAACACCTCCCCGACCGTCTCTGTCAAGAACGGCACGCTGCAGGGCCGCTACGAGGCCGGCTTCGATCAGGACATCTTCCTCAACATCCCGTACGCTGCGCCCCCGACTGGTGACCTGGTGCGTCTCCCCTTTCTCCTTTTTCCCCATCTTGGGTTACTCACCATGTCGCCTCTCTGTTTCTTTCCCCTTCCCCGTTTCCCTTCTTCCTCTTCCTCGATCACTGACTGCTTCCCCATCCTACAGCGTCTCGCCAACCCTCAGCCCGCCGGCGCCTGGAACGACACTCGCGACGCTACGACTTGGGGCAACATCTGCCCCGGCAACGGCATCTCGTCCACCCCGAACGCTACTCTCGGCCAGAACTACGTGCTCAACGAGGACTGCCTGAACATCAAGTGCGTCGCTCTCCTCGTCTTTCTGCCTCGGAGTTTCGGCTGACCTCTTTCTTCCTCGCCAGCATCATCCGCCCGGCCAGTACCGAGTCTGGCGACAACCTTCCCGTTCTCTTCTTCTTGTATGGTGGCGGTCTTGTACAAGGGACTGCCAACGACCCGCGCTACAACGGCTCGTACCTCGTTCAGCGCAGCGTTGAGACGGGTCAGCCGATCGTACGCTCCCTCTTTCTCCTCTTTTCCCCCCTCCTGCTCACACTCCGCTCCTGTAGATCTTCGCCTCCATCAATTACCGCCTCGGCGCGTTCGGCTTCCCCGCCGGCGAAAGCGCGTCCGCCGCAGACGTCTTGAATCTCGGCCACAAGGATCAGCGCTTTGCCTTGCACTGGATGCAGGAGAACATTGGCGCATTCGGTGGTGCTAAGGACAAGGTGACAATCTGGGGACAGTCGTACGTTTGTGCTTTGTCCGCCTTACTTCCGCTCAGGGCTGACCTTGCGGAACAGAGCCGGCGGTCAATCTGTCACCCTCCAGCTTCTCGCCTACCGCGGCCGGAACGACGGCCTGTTCCGCGGCGCACTCATCGATAGCGGCATCTTCGCTTTCCAGAACAACACGCTAGACTCGCAGCAAGCGAGCTGGGAGTCGTGCACGTTTTTTCTTTTGTTCCTCCTAATCTGTGTCTTCCGCTCACACTCACCTCCCCTTGCAGTCGTCAACGCTACTGGCTGCTCTGGCTCCGACGACGAGCTCTCTTGCCTCCGCGCCGTCCCCTACGACTCCTACTACTGTTCGTGTTCCTCCCTGCTCTCCCTGTCCTCCTTATACGTGCTAATCATCCTTCTCCCATCCAGCTGCGTGGACCAACTCGTCCTACGGCGGCGGAGCGGTTCCGGACGGCGGCCTCATCTACCAACAGAATATCCCGGCAATCCAGGCTGGCGAGGTTGTTTCTGTGCCCGTCATGATCGGCGCAACTCGCGACGAGGCTACCTGTCCGTCCTTCCCTTCTATCCCTTCCCCGGACAACTCCTCATCATTTCCCCTCTCCAGCTGGTATCGGCGCTCCGGTCGGTCTCCAGAACGAGACCGCCCTCCGCACCGCCGTCACCCGTACGTTCTCTTTTCCTTCTCTCCCTCGCCCTTTTACCAACATACCTTCTCTCTCACCTCCGCTTTCCTCCGTTCCCTCCTTCTCTCCCTTCTATTCCTGCACCTATTCACTTCTTCTCCCTTCCCTTTCCAGGCGGCTTTGGCAACGTCCTGCGCGGCAACTCGGACAACGCGCTTGAGGGTCTCTTCGATGTCTATCCCGCCGAGTACGCCAACGAGCTCGGCTGTCCGTTTGGGACCGGCGACGGGGTCGTCTCGACTGGGCTGCAGGACAAGCGGTGCGTCTCTTCTTTCTTTTTCTTCCCCTCGGTGTTTGTAGGCGAGCTCACCCTTTCCGCTTGCGTGTAGGAGCAACGCCATGTGGACGGACGGCATCCACGCCGGCTCGCGCTTCTTCGCTCAGAAGCACGGCTGGAAGGCGCCGGTGTGGAGCTGGCGCTTCCACCAAGTCCCGCAAAACTCGACCATTGATGCCGGTGGTGCGTCCTCTTCTCGTCTCCTTGCCTGACTTGCGTGCTCACATAGCTCCTTCGCCTGCAGCCGCTCACGCCAACGAGCTTCCCTACGTCCGTCTCCGTTTTCTCGCTTCCCGTTGTGCTTCCGTACTCTTTCTCTACATGCTCACCTCTCGTCGTCGATCGCAGATCTTTGGCGTCCTCGAGCGCACCCCGCGCACGCCGCTTGGCAACCGCCCCGCCGATCTCGACCTCTCGCAGAAGATGCAGGACTACTGGATCAACTTCGTCAACCACCTCTCGCCGAACAAGGGCGTCAGTGCGTCGTCCTGTTACAGTCTTCCTATCTCCTCGCGGCTGACCTCGCTGTTCTCTTCCATCTTTCCCCACACCTTTTTCACCCCCTCGAAACAGCTCCTTCCGTCTACTGGCCGACCTACGACAAGGCCTCACAGAACCTCATCTTCCAGAACAACAAGACGCGCCTCGAGAAAGACGACTACCGCAAGGAGGCGCTGCAGTACCAGGTCCAGCTCGCCCTCGGCCAGGTGCGCTCTCTCATCCTGTTTTCCCTTCTTCCGATAGCTGATTCTCCGCGACGCTGTGCAGGCGTAAACGCAAACTCGACAACACCGGATCTTGAAGGAGTGAAGAGGAGGAAAGGAGTTCGTATCGTCTCAAGGCAAAAGAAAAGTGGTTTCGGAGCACTTCGACCTGGCGCCGTCTCACCTGTCTCTAGCTTCTTCCGCTCGAGCTCTCCGCCGGCATCTCTCGTCGTCTTCTTGCTTCTTGTCCTCTCGTAATGCTCATCGTCCGTCCAGCTAACCATGCCCCGCTTCACGCCCTTCCTCCTCTCCCTGGCCGCCAGCACTCTCGCCCTCGGCGCTGCCACGCCCCCACCCGCCGATCCCCCGTGCTTCCTGACCTGCTACCAGGCGAACATCGACGTGTCCCTCTGTAGTCCGCAAAACGTCCATTGCCTCTGCGGCGACCCGGCTTTCCTCTCGGCAGCTGAGACGTGCTTGCAGTCGCTTTGCGTGAGTCCAGCGCTTCGTAGTCGCACCCGTCCCCGGAAAGCGTCGCCAGTGTTGAGCCCGCAAGTCTGCGAGTCGCTCAGCTGCTGACCGCCTTTCTTTGCTCAGACCTCGAGCTCTCCTGCGGACCTCGCTGCCGGCGCAGCGTACGCCGCCCACGCCTGCAACCTCGTCGGCGTGGACCTCAAGTGCGCTTGTTCTCCTTATCCCTTTTGAGCCGGACTAATTCGCCTCGTTGGCGCTTTCCCCCGTGCTTGCCAGTGCGACCCTCGCTTCCGGCGAGCAGTGAAGCCTTGTTCAGGTGATTCGGTGCAGCACACTTGCAGACGAGATGTGCTTCACCGCCGACGACCTGGGATGCGGAGAGGGAAGCACAGAGAGCAAAGAGCAGGCAGGAAAAGCATGAACTGGCACAACGTCGGCTCCCCCCTCGCCCGCTCGTCTAGGATCTACAGGCTGGGTATCATGCGATTGCTTGCAGCGCCCTGAAAAAATATACTGCTGGGTTTTGGCCCTCACCGATAACTATCACCTCCCGTCTACCTACGTCTCGACCGGCTCGCCGGCGAGCCCTTACTTCTGGCCTGTCGACGCAGAAGTGGGTCAGCATGCTGTTCCGTGCCGCGGAAGAAGGAGGAAGAAGAGGAGGACGCACGCTTGTAGACCTTGGCGAGGAACGCCCTGAACACCTCCCTCTTCATGCCGGACGACTCGTCGACGGCGTCGATGAGGGCGTTGATGCGCTCGTACGACTGCTGCTCGTACTCCTGGAAGCGGCGCTCGAGCTCGAGCTCGCGGAAGACGGCCTTGACCTTGGCCTCGGTCTCGGACGACTTTTGGCCGTAGTTCTCCTGCGAAGCGGGCAGAGGGGCGCAGTCAGCACGGCGGTTATCAAGGCGGACGAGAGGTGAAAGAAGGGGAAGAGAGGGAGGACGCACGTCGAGGACCTTCCGCTGCTCCGGGTTGGCGACCTTGAGCGCCGTGTTGATGAGCCACGAGCACTTGTTGTCGAGGATGTCGGTGCCGATCTTGCCGATCTGCTCGGGCGTGCCGTAGCAGTCGAGGTAGTCGTCCTGGACCTGGAAGTACTCGCCCATCGGGATGAGGATGTCGAGCGCGGCCTTGAACGATTCGGGCGAGGTGACGCCCGCGACGTGCATGGCGAGCGCGACGGGGAGGTAGAAGGAGTAATAGGCGGTCTTGTAGACGACAATGAGGTGGTGCCTGCGCAGAGAGAAGGGTTAACGGCGGGAGAGGGCGCAAGGCAACGGCCAACGCACTTCTCCAGCGAGAACTTGCTCAGGTCGACGTGGTCCTCCGGGGCGGTGATGAGGTCGATGAGCTGGCCCATCTCGGTCTGGAAGGTAGTCTGTGGAAGTCGCACGCCGACAGCAACGTTTTGGACCCTCAGCGAAGTGCACCGGCAAAAGAGCGAAAGCAGGAGCGCGACCTACCTCGAGGAAGAGCTCGAGGAGGTCGACGTAGTACTTCTCTTGCCGGAAGTGCTTCTTGAGGAGGAAGTAGATCGCAGCCTCGAGCATGAAGGCGTCGTTGATGGCAATGTTGCCGACGTTGTCCTGCGGGAAAAGGTATAAGCCCGTCTGCTTCAAACGCGTGAAGGCACGAGGGTACGCACCACACGGTACCAGCACGGCTGGCCACGGCGGGTGATGGAAGCGTCCATCATGTCGTCCGCGACGAGGAAGTAGGCCTGGAGCTGTGGACCTCGAGAAATCCAGCGAGTGCATCAGCTTCGTCGTTCGGGCTGCGGCCGCGTATGGGGTCGCAAGGACGCACCAGCTCGATGCACCATCCGAGAATGGCGGCCTTGCGGTACTCCTCCTCGGACAGCTTGCTCCCCTTGAGGATCTCGACGGTGTCGACGACCGAGATGCCGCGGTTGAGCTTGCCTGTTCGCGCGTCCTAATTAGCGAGCTCGAGAAAAACAGACGAGCGAAAGAAACGCACCGCCCGGGGTGTTGTAGTCGAGGTTCTGGGATCGAAAGAGCGAGAGGTGAGCGACAAAGGGGTCGAAGCGCGGGAAGGAGGGAAGGGGGGCGCACGCGCTTGAACCACTTGACGGCGTCCTGGGGCATGTTCTCGCCCTTGAGGTAGGCGGTCAGCTCGTCGACGAGGGGCGGCCATTGAGCGAGGAAGGCATCGCGCTTCTGAGCGGAGGACCTGCAGCATCGACGAGGGCACGGGCAGTTAGCGTGGGGTACGCAGGGCGTGTCATGAGCGGTGCTGAGCAAAACGAGCGAGTTTTACATGTTGATGGAGGTGAGGGGGAGAAGTTGAGGACGCGGAGAGGGTCGAGCGGAGGAGAGGAGGAGGGGAAGGTCGGCACTTCGCTACACCGTTTCTTCTGCGCTTTCGAGCACGGCAGGACAGCAACACAGCTCCACCAAGCCATCCCGCCGACCCACAAGCCGGACGAAGCCATCCTCACTACCCTCACCTCCTCAAGGAAAGCGAAAGAGATGACGGGGGGATCTGGCATTAAGCAAAGGGTATACAGGTACTACGTCAAAGAGGGAAGACGAAGGAGAGAGACGCTACAGAGGGGTGGGAATGATGCGTGTGTGCGTGTGGGTCAGTTTTCCTCCTTCCTGCCCTCCTTCCTCCTCCGTTCCTCCGCTGCTTCTTCCCTACGCTCCTCCTTCGCATCCCGTACCGCGCCATCCTCTCTCCGTCCCGCTCGGTCGGCGCCAACCAACGCCTGGGTTCACTCCGTCTTCCACCTCCCGCTCGCATCGTCGTCCATGTGCTGCCCGAGGCGGAGCTCGATCGCCCACAGCAGAGCAGTGAGGAAGACGTTCGCCCAGCGGAGGAGGGCCTGCTCGCTTTGCGGCGAGGTCGAGAGAAGGAGGAGGTGGGTGTAGACTGTGCGACGCTCGCGACTTTCAATCAGCTCTTGCTTCTGGAGGATCTGGAGAGGCGGAGAAGAGAAAGGAGGCGTGGCGCACCCGCAATCAGCAGCGACCTCGCGTACGCCAGCGCGACGGTCATGAACCTCGCAAACGGCTCCTCCTCGCTGAGCTTGCGGTTGTCCTCGTACCCGCCGGTGCGGCGCTTGAGGGCGAGCACGACACGCGTGGCGGCGTAAAGGACCATGACGCGGTAGAAGAGGAGGACGAGGACCGAGAAAGGGAGGGCGGAGGAGCTGTGAGAGTGAGAAAAGTCAGTCTCTTGAACGTCGTCACGGAGAGAGCGGCAGATTGGTGTCTACCGCTGTCGGAGAACGGAGTAGGACTCACGCAGCGAGAACAAACTCGACGCCCGCCCCGAACGTCTGCGCCGCAAAGCTTTTGATCGCCTCGAGCGACTGGAGGACGACCGGCGGGAGCGGCGGGTGGCCGTTCGTGCCAGGCGCCTTGAGGACGTGCTTGAGCAGCCCGCCGGTGTACATCTGCGGGCGCGACGAGAGGTGGAAGATCTGGAAGACGGCGTAGCTGTGGCAGAAGGGGGTCAGTCAGGAGAGAAGGTAAGAAAGGGGAGACAGGGCGTACGCGAGCATAAGGGACGTCTCGATCGGGTTGCCCTTCTGCATGCTGAAGCTGATGCCGCTCAGGAACAGGATGGTCGTCACCGCGACGCCGATGAGCGTCGCCGAGATCGTATCGGGCACGGCGCCGTAGCTCTCCCAGAGGAAGTAGGCGCTGCCGACGTAGAGGATCGCGGCGATGATGAGGACGGCCATCTTGAGGAGGTCGGGGCTGCGGCTGTCGTCGATGCGCTTCATGGTGAAGCGGCTGACGGCCTGGATGCACAGGAGCGTGCAGAGCCCCTCGAGGATGGTGAAAAGCGGGGACGAGTTGCGGAGGACCTTCTCCCAGTACGACGGGGCGGCGCGGGCGAAAGAGATGAGAGAGGCGACGAGAGGAGTAGCGGGACCCTCGGGCGTCTGGTGCGAGTTGGGGTGGAGGAGCTTGTCGCGCAGGGAAGGAGAGGCATTGGGCGAGGTCGAGTAGAGGTTGAGGGTGAGAAGGAGGAGGAAGGGGATGAGGAACGGCTGAAGCCACGTTATGGCGGTAGAGATGGGTTTGAGACGCGTGTTGCGCGTGGCGAGATGCAGTGTCGCCGAGCAGCCGAAAGAAACGGTAAGAAGGAGGGAGAGGGCGACTGTTTTGCAAAGGAGAAACAGGTCAACCGGGGACGGGAAAAGCACCGGGCGGCCTACGCACGCATGCACTCCTTGCCGGCGATGTCGAGAGCGAGCGGGAGGTAGAGGAGGACCTGCCCGAAGCTGGCAAAGTGGGCGACGAGCCGGGGGACGATCCAGAGAATGGACGGCATGGCGGATCTGGGTACGGCAAGGTCAGCCTGGCCTTGAGACGTTACTACGATAGAGTATGAGCGCACCTGGCTGTCGCTGCTGCTCCCTACGCCTCGTTCCGTCTGGTTGTTGTCCTCGAGGCGAACCGGGCGATCGTCGACGCCGGGAAGGCTGGCGCGTGTCGGTAAGTGGCTACGCGGTGTCGCTGACTGTGATGAACACCTCGGCAAGCAGGTCTAGCAGTGAGCGGGCGGGAGAAGCTGGGCAAGAGCTGCTTCCCCTCTCTTGCCATCTTGCAACCACTCGAGCATGTCGGCAGCCGCTCTGGCCTTCAACCTGGACGAGGTACGCTCTCATTCCCACTCTCTCGACCTACTGCTGACCCGTCTCTGCTCCCCCTCGCAGGAGGTCCGCCTGACTACCACCAATGCCGACCGCGAGCGCATCGAGGAGCTCGCCAACCTCTACTCGATCGTGTCCTCCTTGGAGTTCCTCGAGCGCGCCTACGTCCGAGACTCGATCACCTCCAGCCAGTGCGCCTTTTCTCCTTCTCTGCTCGCGCTTCTTCGAGCTGACCGCCATGTGGGGGGTCCTCCTTCACCTCAAACAGGTATGCCCCGGCCTGCACCAAGCTCCTCGCACAGTACAAGACCATCATGAAGCTCGTCGGAGATCATGTGCCCAGCCTCGAGGCGTTCATGCAGGAGTACCGGGTGCGTCGTGTCCTTCTCCTCGGTTCGGCCGTACTCAGCATCCCCTACCCGCAGATGGATTGCACCGCCGCCGCGCACCGGCTACGGGTAGGAGTTCCGGCGACGGTCGAACACGCGGCGGAAGAGTCTGGCGGCAGCGGAGCTGAGATGGCCAAGCAGGTCGCAGAGACGACCCAGGTGCGTTGGCTTTCTGAAGTCTTCTCCGCCTTTCGCCGATGCAAGCGTATGGGGAGGTGGTTCCTCTTCTTCTAAGCTAACACCCATCTGCCCTCGCAGAACTTCATCACCTTCATGGACGCCCTCAAGCTGAAACTCAGGGCGAAGGACCAGCTGCACCCGCTCCTCACCGACCTCATGAGCGGCTACACGCGCTTCAAGAACAGCAACGAGTGGGAGGGACGGCCCAAGATCTTGCACTGGTGCGTCGAGTCGTTGTCCCTTGCCCTTCCTCGCTGCCGGCGATGCAAGCGTGGAGCGGATAAACAGCGTTCTCCATGTCGACTGACACCTCGTCTCTCTTATGTAGGCTCATCACCCTCAATCAGATGCGCGCCAGCGAGGAGATCACGGAGGAGCAGTCGCGACAGGTGCGTCTCCTTGTTCTCCTGTCCTCCCTTTCGGAACGGACTGACATTGCTCCTTCGCCTCTCTACAGATGCTGTTCGACGTCGAGCACGCCTACTCCGAGTACGTCCGCTGACTCTGAGCTCCCTCATTGCTGCATTCTTCTTCTCCCTGCACCGGGAAGACTGACCTTCACCGCTCTCGCAGGTTCTTCCGGTCACTTTCTTCCGGCCGCTGAGGCCCTCTCGCCGTCCTCCCTCTCCCGTAGTCAAGCAGTACCCTGTGCTTGTTGTACTACCAGCGCCAATCCCCGTCTTTCACCTTCGTCTCGACGGGCCAAGACGTGCTTTGGCCGCCGCGAGTCTCGTCCAGCGCGACTCACGCTTCCGCAAGAGACGCAGGCGCTCTCATTCGCGGCATACAGCGAGGCGCGCCTTTCCATTCCGACTGGTTTTGCCCGGTACAAGAGCCGGACGAGCACCGTACATCCTTCCTCTCTCTCCTTCCTACCCCTGCTCCGGACCCCACACCTTCCTCGCCTACCTCTCCCCGCCTCAGCATCCAGCATGACCACCGGCATCCTCCCGACGCCTGTAACTTCCGGTGCACCCACCCCTGGCTTCTGCCGCCGCATCGAGGACTTCTTCGCGCAGCAAGACACCAAGTCGAAGAAGGTCCGGCTGTTTGGTCCTGAAGAATGCAGCAGGGAGGACCTGGCCGAGGCCTCCTTCGCTGCATTCGTCCTTGCCGTTGGCCTCGCGAGCAGCATCTGGGGCTTCTCGTGGCTTCTGGTGAGCTGCGAGGGCCAGTACTACACCTACTCTCGACTGAGCGTCGACTTCCCTGAAGGGATGGCCTGGGCCGTCCGGGGCGCCGTCCACTACATCCTCATCTACCTCTTCGTCGTCCCCATCAAATCACTCATCTACTGTCTCTTCATCGCCGTCCTCACGCCTCTGACTGCCGTCGCACTGTTTGGTCCTGCCGTCTACGTCGTCGGATACATCGGGTTCCTGTACGCCTGCGGTAACCTTTCTCCACTCACCCTCGCGGGCGAGCATAGCCTCCCTCGTCCCCTGGCGAACCTCGTCGACTACGCCCTTCTTCCCCTCACCCTCCACTACGCCTTCAGCGGATTCACCTTCTTCGCGCCCTACACCTCGTACGCCTACGCCTTCAACGCCTACATCGTCTTCACCTCCTTCGTCGACTTCTCCCTCTTCCGGTCCGCGCTCTCCCTCCTTGTCTGGCTTGAAGAGCAGAGGAACGCCCCGTCCCTCACCGCGGAGATGCAGCGACTCGCCGACGAGGTTAGCGAGCTGAGGCAAGCTCTGAGGGTGCGGGTCGACAAGTCGAGGTGAGGAAGACAAGGGGCTTCCGGTGTACTTTCCTCCTCTTCCGGTCGGAAGATTCCCTGCACTCGTATCCTTGTCAGGTAGACTGCCCTGAGCGTTCGCCAGCCGCCACTCGCTCGCCCACCTCTTTTGCCTTTCTCCTTCCTCGCCAGTTCTCGCTTGCGAGCTTTTTTTCCCCTCCCACGTTGTTCCTGCAAAAAGCGTTAGACAGACTCTGCGCTACTTCCGATGCACGTACAGGCTCCAGCGAGGCAGGGAACGAGAGAAAGCAAATTCTCCTCACGATCGCAACTGGTTTCTCGCTGGCTTGCGGACGTGTCGCGGACCCAAGCAGCCTCTCCTCTCTCTCCTTCCTTCTTCTCACTCCATTCGCCTGCTCGTGTGCGTCCTCCTGAGCACCTCGAACACGGCCAGCATGACTACTAGCACGCCCACCGCTGCCGCGCCGCCCTCGCCCGCTGCCCCTCGAGGCCTCCTCCGCACCCTCGACGACTTCTTCCGCCTGCACGTTGGGACGGAAAGCAAGGTCGCGTGCCTCACTGGGGTGTATGACCGTGGCGGTGCACTCATTGCCTACATCGCGGCATGCGCCGTCGCAGCGTACGTCCTCCTTCTCGTGTAGATCATCGTAGGCAACGAGCGGTTCCAGGCCCTGCCGACGTCCTCGATCACCGGTACCCTCGTCGCTGTCGAGGATACGACTTGTGTCGTCCAGGCCGGTGCCGCTTTGGTCGTCCGCTACGCCGTACTCGCCCCGCTCAACCTCCTCATCCACGCCTCCGTGGCGCTCTGTGTCGGCCCGACCGTCGCCCTCCTCCTCAACGTGCCGAACATCCTGTTCGTCCTTGTGCCGTTCCTCCTCTGGGCCAACGGGTCCTTCTCCCTCGTCGACCTTTTCAGCCTCGACGTGCCGCCGCCCGTTGCCCGCTTTCTGGACTACGCGATCCTCCCTCTCGCTCTCCAATACTCCCTCAACGGCTCCGAGTTCTTCGCGCCCTACACCTCGTACGCCTACGCCTTCAACACCTACGTCGTGCTCACCTCCCTCCTCGGCCTCTTCCCCCTCTCTTCTCTCCTCTCGCTCGCGGCCAAGCTCGAGGACCAGTGCCTCAATCAGAGGACGGACATGAGCGGGAGCGGGGCGCCGACCGCGGAGGAGAAGGTGGTGAAGCTGGAAAGGGAGGTCGAGGAGCTGAAAAAGGCGCTGTACGGCGAGCACGAGACGCAGTGAGGACTTGCTGGTGCGTAGGCTGTCTTTCTCTCCTCTCGTGGACATCGTGCTGACCCCTTCCACCTCTTCTCCTAGCAGCTTCCCTCGCCGCGCCCTCCTTCTCGCCGCCTTTTCTTCCTACGTTAACCACCTCTCGTCGACGTGATGATTGAGGCGCTTTGCAGCGGGCTGCAACTTCAATGCATTGTGCCGTTCCTATACGAACGGCGCAGGAAGAGAGCAAGAAACCGGGCGGGCGGCAAAAGCGAAAAGCCACGAACTCGACCCGCTTGACTGCACGGGTTCCTCGCGGACTCGCTGCCTGCAACGAGCAAGAGGAAAGAAGAAGGGGCAGGAGGCCGACAGAGGTAGAGACGCAAAGCGGATGTGTAGAAAGGAGACGGAAGGAAAAAGAAGGAAAAGTCGCTTGAGGGAAGAAAAGGAAAGCTCGACGCACTGGTAGGCGAGCTTCGAGGTGCCGTAGCCGCGACGACGGCCCAGGTAGAAGGACCAGACGAGCGAGGCGGTACCGGAGGTCATGTGGACAGGCCCACCGCCGGCAAAGTCGAGGACACCGTTGATGTAGCCCCAGCCCGTGGCGTTCCACGTCCAGCACGCGACAGGGTTGTACACCACGCTTGACCACATGAAAGAGACGACGAGGATGGGCAAGAGGCGGGCACGCTCAGCGCAGCCACCGACGGCGATGGCGGGAGTGAGGGCGGCGAACATGGCTGCCAGAGGAAGAACGGGTCAGTCTCGGTTTAGCGACGGAAGGAGGAGAGGAGACTGCAGTGCAGCCATCAAAGGAGGGAAGGAAGGAAGCGTACATTGGTAGAAGCAGAAGAGGAGGGCGGGGATCTTGGTCGAGCCGACCGAGGGGTCGTCGGGGACGTGGATGAGGCCGAAGTGTTTCAGGTATCCGATGAAGGCGCTGCCCTGGCCGAAAGTAAGGGAGTAGCCCCAGAAGAACTGTTGCGGGAAGAGAAACACGATCAGGTTTGGCTTTCGGGAGGCAAGTGGAAAGCGCGGGACGCGACGCGGCCAGCTGCACAAAGGAGGAAGAATGGAGAGAAGGGCAGGAGTAGGCATAACAAGCTAAGGAAAGAGAGCTACATGACCGGGCACTGCTCCTTCCACTCCTCCTCCGTTGACTTGAGCTTTGTGTCGGCGGAGAACGGCGGCGGCGGCTGGTAATTGGGGTCCTGCTCCTCGGCCAGACTACGGAGAAAGGGGGTCAGAGTCGTCAAGGTAGGTGGTCACAGAGTTGAGGTGAAAGGAGGAAAGCAACAAGAGGAAAACGCACTTTTCCTCGCGAACCTGCTTCTCCAGCTTGTGCATACCCGCGAGGTAGGCAAGCTCGCTGACCGAAAGCAGACGCGGATCGGACAGCTTAGCGCGCTGCACCTCGGGCGGGAGGTGCTTGACCGCATCGGCTTGCTGTTGCTGGATTTTCAGGCGGCGACTGTTAGGCGGCAAGAGAGCGTAGCCATCAGCTTCGGAAGAGCGCGAAAGGGTAGAGCGGTGAGGAGGAAGGGTATAGATTGAGAGCAGACGAGGCAACGCACGAGACCATGTGCTTGGCGACCCATTGCTCGCGCTCGCCGCGTCGCTCGGGCTTCGTCAGCTCCTCCTCGCCGCGCTTGATCGCCGCCGCCAGCTTCTCATCGTCAAGGTCGAACATGGCCTTGAAGTCCTGGCGGATGCGGTTCGAGAGGCTCTCGGTCGGGACCTCGCCGCGGCTGCACGCCTCGTCGAAGCCCTCTGTCGCCTCGTAGGGGACGATCGTGCACGCGAGAACGTCGACCGAGACGGGTTCGGCATTGAAGATCGCCTTGAACGCCGTGTTGCGCATCCCTTTGCGAATGCGCTCGGTCGTGACGGCGTCGGCGGCGCGGCAGCCGATGATACGCCCGGTGCTGACTGCCCAGATAGCGTCCGGTCTCGAGAAGAGCGCGAGGCCGATTTCATGGCGGATGGGGTGGATGTGGATCTCGTCGTCCGGGGCATCGGAACTGCCAGACTGGAAGGCCGGGACCGGGGCTGCTTGTCGGAGCTTCTGACCGCAGGTCTTCTTGTGCGACGGCCATTCCTTCGTCTGGCAGCGACTGCGGACTGAAACGGTCAGCGAGAAGAGGGGGAGGAGGGGGTACAGGCAAACGCACCGTGAGCAGTACAGCTCGATCCGCCCGACCTTGAAGCACCCGCTGCAGCGGAGCAGCTTTGCGACGCCGGCTTCCTCGGCTACAGACGAGGATGTGGGTAAATGGACGAGAGGGGTGGGATGAACTCGTGACGTACCCGTGTCTGAGCAGGACGAGCACCGCTCCGTGTTGAACTCGTAGGTGCGTCTGGCAAAGTCTGAGCGCCCAAACTGGTGCGGGGCGTTCTCGGGCGTGAAGTCGGCCTCGAAGTTGCCGACGGCGGTGCCTTCGCCGATGCTAGCGCCAGTCTGCGGCGAGAAAGTGGTCAGGGGAGTGCAGGGGAAAGAAAAAGGTGAAACCGCGCTGACGAAAGCCGCGAAGATGTGCATGAGGAAGACAAGAAGAAGGGAATGGCGGACGAGAAGCTGCTCGTCGATGAAAGCGCGGGAAGATTCCGAGAGTGGTACGGTGGAAGCGTCCATGAGGCCGAGCTTGCGGAAGACATCCTTGTGCGGGAAAGGACGATCTCCGACGAGGGAGTAGTGGTCGAGGTGCTCGCGAAGGCGGTCGGTGAGGCGGCGAAGACCTCTGCCGTCGCCGCTGCAGAGTTCGTCGACCGAGATCTCGGGAACGAGCTTGCGATTGCGTTCGGCTGCATAGTGTAGTCCGCTCTTGCGCACCTCGTCGGTGATGGCTTTGAGCACGAGCTCCTCGCGCTGCTTGACCGTCTTGGCCTCGAACGGCTCGAGGACGCGAACGTGAAAGTCGGGCTGGATGAGGAGGCCCTGGACGGCCTCCGAGGTCTTCGAGATGACAGCGCGACCGCGCTGGCGGCTGGCGAAGGCGTAGTCGTCGAGGTACTCCTGATGCTGATGTGGGCGGGCAGGCGAGACGAGTGGCGGTTCGGCGTAGAAGCGCTTGGTGATGGCCTTGTGGGCGAGCTCCCAGACGGCTGGTCCGCCCTCGCTTTTGCCGCTGTCGAAGTCTTCGAGCTCGTAGTAGGCCTCGTCGATCTCGATCGTGGCGGGGAGTTCGAAAGACCAGTCTCCTTCGCGGACGATGGGCATGCTCGAGCTGGAAGAGGGGGAGAAGCGATCAGTGAACGCAGGCCACGGAGAGTAGAGAGGGAGGTGTACCAACCGTAGGAAGAGTGTTGGAGGAGGTACTAGCGTGGTCTCGAGCCAGCAGAGCCAGAAGCGGTCGAGCCGAGTGAGGGGAAGGAGGAAGAGAGGAGGAGAAGGGAGCGGCGACGAAATCTTGCTGAGTCAAGGTCGAGCACGAGAACGGCGCCAAGTAAGCGTGGAACGCTCTGCTGTACGCCAGGGCGAGAAGCGCGCCAGCGGGTGGGAGGGAACCCACTTTTCCGTCTCCCCATCGATCCCTCGCTGCTTCTCGGCCGCGTCCTCGTCCTCGCCGTCCGCTCCGACAGGGCAGTCGACTGTCTGCCTCCTGCAAGGCAGAACACGGAAGCGCAGGCTGATGTCGCCAGAGAGCGCGCGCTAGCAAAAGCCTTCGCTCTCGAGTTGCGCTCGCCGGCTTGCGCCTCTGCACATCCAGCTGCGATACCTTGCATACCAGTCTGGAGAGGTAGGAAAGGTCAGCTACTCGAAGTGAACCATAGAGAACAGTATGAGAAGGGGAGGCGAAGCCACGCACCTATAGCCCTTCTCACCCTCCTCACGTTCTCGCTCCGCCACGTGGACGCCTCCTCCGCTCAGCACGTGTCGATGAGGCGGTTCCTCGGCAGCGTCTTGCCGTGGGCGTCGGCATACTGGTCCCAGGTCGTCAGGTTCGGGTTGCCTGCGAGACAAACGAGAAGAGGTAAGAAACGTGAAGCTGCGCTTCGCAGAGAAGACGGTGACGATACGCACTGTACGCCTCGATGTGGTCCTCGATGTACGAGGCGGTCGGGAAGAGTTCAGGGTCGCAGCCGATGTTCTTGAGCGCCGGGTCCTGGTAGATGCGGACGTACTGTGGGCGCGAGGATCGTTAGTCGAGTCGACGAGCACGGGAGGAGGGTCGGACCCACGTCGATGCGCATATAGGCCGGGTAGGTGAGGTAGTCCTCCTGCACGGCTTGGAAGGAGGACGACATGCCCAAGTTGGCGATGATCGAGAGAGGCTCGCCGGTGACGTTGCGGTTGCTGATGTTGGCGGCAGTGTTGGCGCCCATCGCCGTGTCGGAGATCCGCCTGGCGCGTGCAGAGCAGCATCAGCGGAAGAAAGGGGAGGCAAAGAAGAAGGAACCGCACCACATCGACTTGTCCTCCTGCAGCCAAGTAATCTTGCCGGTACCGAAACCGTCGAGGTAGGTAGGCGTATACTCGACGCCGTACATCGCGAAGGCGTTCGGGTCAGTCTGGTTGTAGGTTGAGGTGTTGGTGTAGCTCAGACCGGAGGTGACCTGTTGGTAGACGCCGCCTGCGGGGGAGAAAACACCGTCGTCAGCGATAGAGCTCATTCAAGATGATCGACGGGGCGAGACGCACCTTTGTAGCTGTTGGCGGAGCTCTCGTGGCCGTTGGTCGCACCCCAGAATTCGACATATTCGGTCGAGTCGTTGAGGTACTCGTACCCTGGGTTGAAGGGTGCCCATCTGCAACGGAGATGAGGAGCGGTCGGTCAGTCGTAAGGAACACTAGATAGGGGAAGCGAAAAGCGCCAGATGGAGAGCGAGAAGCGTGTGCGGAAAACGTACTGTGCCGATTGACTGACGTTGCCGTGCGTGCCGTCGCCCACGACGACAGCCTCGAAGATGTCGATCTCGGGCTGTAAGGCAGGGAAAGAGGAGGATGAGCGAAAGAAGGCGAGCTTGGGAAGATTGCGGACGTACAGCTGCGAGACCAAGAAATCAGCTTCGACCGCCTGTAGCAGAGCAGGACAGGTACGTACCGCTGCGTCCGAAGTAGTCGCCGTCAGAGTGCGTCGGTCCGGGGTGGCTGGGCGAAAAGACGGGGGAGCGAGGTCAGATTTTGACAGCTAGAAAAGCGAAGGAGACCGACGAACTCGTCGCCGGGACAGGTGCACCGCGACAGTCGTTGACCGGTCAGGTAGTTGAAGTCGTAGTAGTGGTACTGGTCGCCCTCAGCCTCAGTGAACTGCGAGAGTGCGAACGGTGAGCGGAAAAGCGCAGGGACTGCCGCAAGTGAGATCAAGTAGAGAGGAAGAAGGGCTTACGGTAGGAAGTCCGGTGTTCGGGTCGGTCTGGTTGGCAAGGGTGCCGACATCGCAGAACTGGAGAAAGGGGAAAGGGCAGCAACAGCGTGATGGCAGTCAGTCGAAGTTGAGGCAGAGCGAGAGCGACGGGCGGCCTACGTCATACTGCGAGTGTATACTGGAGTCAGCGAGTGGAAGAAAGCAGCGCGAAAAGGGGGACGAACGCACCTGGTAGGGCCACATTCCTTCAAGCGAAGCGCCGTAGCCGACTCGCCCGAGGTTGCCGAGCATCCAGATCGCAGGCCACAGTCCAGTGTACCTGAGAAGAGAGGAGAGGGGGTGTCAGAAGCGGCACAAGAGCGAAAGAAGCGAGAACGCTTACTTGACATCGCCTGGCAGCGACACCTTGACCTCGATCCGACCGCCGGTGTAGCACATTTTCTGCGAGGAGAGTGAGTGTGAGAGGGATCGACAAAGGCGGGGTAAGGGCGGAAGAAGCCGTACGTCTGCGGGAGGGAGAAAGGTCAGTCGGTCGCGGCGTGTAGACAGGAGGGGAACATACTCCACGACTGCACCATACCGCCCAGGTCTGAGGATGGTACAGCATCAGTCAAAGCTCGAAGAAGAAAACGGAGAACCAGAACGCACAGCCTCGGCCGTGCGAGGTCGCGTTCGACTCTTTCGTCAACTTGAGGACCATGGAACCGCCCTCGGTGTACACGTTATCCGGGTCGTACCACTCGATGTCCTCCTGCAGAACGGAGAAGAGAAGAGGGAGAAAAGGGTAAGCGGGTCTGAGGGAGAAAAGCGGGAAGCGGAAGGACGCTCGGTCTGCACGAGGAATTCCGCCGTTGAGCGAGCGGGTCAGTACGGGATCACCGAGTGGACGCGAACAGAGAAAGGCGGGTGGATCAGGTAAAAAAGGTTATCGAGCTTGCCTGCCCTGCGGACCCAAAGTGAAAGGGAGGGTCAGTTCCTCCTCGAGTCAATGCAGCCGACGGGCAGAAGGAGCGCACAGTAATGAAGATCAACGGCCTCCCAGTACGGGTCCATGCCGGCGTAGAAGAGACGCCCGTCCTCCTCGAACTCGTCGGAGAAGACCAGCTCAAGCTCTGCTTGCGGGAGAAAAGCGCGGTCAGTTCCGCTCCTCGTATCGCCTCTTTCCTCACGAAAGACAGCACGCACCTGTCCCGTCCGCTCCCGTCTTCGTGTACGCGCTCGTCGGCGTGTCCGGATCGATTGGTCCCGTCCGCTTCGTGATGTTGGGCGCCGAGTTCGTGATCGCGCCGTCGTCGTAGTACGAGAGCGAGGTGTTGTAGCGGAAGGTCTCTTCGGCCCAGTTGATGACCGGCCAGCCTGAGGCGGAGGGAGAATCAGGCCGGGGAGCAAAGAGGGAGAAAAGCGGGAGAGGACGGACCAGCAAAGAGCATGATGATGCCGAGAAAGAGGAGTCCAACGGCGGCTGTGAAGTCCGGTCCTGTCAGTCGCCCGTATCGAACAAATGAGGAGAAAAAGCGGACGGACCGATGTTGAGGAATCCCGCGAACCCCATCCCCCTCCCCTTCCGAAACGCGCTCGACTCGACGATGTAGTGGCTGTACCCCTCCCTCTTCCCCCTAGGTCCCGGGTCGTGCAGCGCATCGTCCGCCTCCTTCTCGAACCCGTACAAGCCCGCGTTGGAGTACAGCGTCTGGTCGTCGAGCAAGCCGTACTTGGCGCGCGCGACTGCGGCCGACGAGGACGAGAACGACTGCGTCGAGTCGCGGAAGGGGTTGAGGTGCGCGTGCGAGGAGGTGGGCGTGCCGGGACCGGGGAGGGAGCCGTAGGAAGAGCGAGGAGAGGGGTCGGCGCTCATCCCCGCTAGGCGGTCGCCGTACGAGCCCATGAACTGCAGAACGTCGAGGGAGCGTCAGCTGCGACGTCGGGAGACCACACGAGGACGGTGCGACCGCGAGCGGCGAGTTCGCAGTCCCGCTCACTCCTCCCTGCCCTCCTTCCTCCGCAGAGAATCGAAAAAAGCACGCACCACTGCTGAATGGCTCGGCGGCGCCTGCTGCTGCTGCTGCCCTAGGACGAAGCGCGGGTCGTCAGGCCCCTCAGCGAGGCGCCTCTGCCCGAGAGAGCGCTGTCGGGCATGCTGAGAAGGGAGCGCGGTCGCGGAGACGGGCGTCGTCGGCTGGTGGAGCGGCGACGCCGAGGTCGGGACGTGCTCAGCTGAGGACGGTGGCATCGTTGTTGGTGAAGAGAGAGAGAGAGAGAGAGAGAGAGAGAGAGAGAGAAGGAAAGCGAGAAGGGGGACGAAGCGGAATCTTAAGCGTGCACGCTCCTCTCCTCCGCAGTTCGACTCCTCCTTTTTCGGCCTGCTCGGCGAGAGGAGAACGGTCGACATGTCTCTCCTTTTCCAGCACCATGTTGATCTTGCTGCTTCGTTTCAAGCCGTGCAGCCCGGACAGAATCCGAGTGCGTCGTGCACGAGCTTGTCGCAGTCGAGGCAGAAGTGGCGTGTGCACTTCGGACAGCGGTATCGTCCGAGCGGGGAGAGGTCGCCCAATTGCGCTGAAGGGAGGGTCGAGGACGAGGCGTGGAAGGGGAAGGAGCAGGAGAAGCAGGTGGGGGATTGGGAAGGCGCGGCGCTGCGGGAGGAAAAGGGGTGAGCGAAGCGCGGCATGATATGACTCGGCGGCGCATACTGCATCACTCGCTCGTAGTTGGCGACCTGGAGAAGAATGGAAGTCAGTGGAAAAGGAAAGGAAGAGCGAGAGAACGGAGAAGAGCTCACCGGGAAAAGATGGCGATAACTCCTCGCCAGTTGCGGCGCATTAACGACTGTCAGCCCGCACACCCTACACTCGGTCGGCACGTCGCACAGCCTCGCCTTGCAGCGCGGGCACGCGTACCCCTGGCTCTTGAGCTTGCCGTGGCACGCGCACACGCCCGGAAAGGTCGACGAGACGAGCGCCGGGAAGCCCATCTGCATCAGGTCGGCGGACGAGGTCGGAGGGGCGGAAGACGGCCCGCCGAGGACGTGGGACTTCGAGGGCGCGAGGGTTGGAGGCGGCGAGACGAACTCGAAGAGGAGGTCTCGGAAGGCGAAGTCGTCGCGGGCGACTCGATAGACGCCTGCAGGGGCGGAAGGTCAGTACGAGCCAGGCGGACGAAGGACGTTTGACGCACCCTTCGTAGCCTCCGAGATGTCGCGGCAGATCTTCATGTCGGCGCTCAGCCCGATGATGTTGACGCGTATTCTGCTCGTATTCCTCGTCAGTATGAGCTCTTCTCGCCGAAGAGAAGGGGAGACGCACCGCTCCGCTTCGACCTCGGCGATGGTGGAGTGGATGTTGCTCGGGTCGCATGAAGTGAGCGAGCCGAGGATGACAATGACTTCTCGCGAGCCGTGTGGCGGGAGATGCCTGTGGGCGGGCTGGTAAGTGACTAGCTCGAGGAGGAGGAGAGGAAGACGCACGCTAGACCCGTTTTTGCGAGCTGCAGCACATTCTGCAGACTCGGCTGCCCTCGCGGCTCAAGTTTCTTCTTGTTTTGCAGCGCCTTCAGGTGGTCAGCCGGGTTACCTGCAAGGGGGCCGTTAGAAGGAGACGAAGAAGGAGTGGCAAAGTGCGTACCGCTCAAGGGCGTCACCCGCTCCGCCAGCCCGTCTCGGGTCACCATGAGCGCCATCTGGCCGATCGGGTTCTGGTCGAAGAACTCGGTGACAAAGTCCTGCACGCGCCCTCGTCAGTACCACTCTCTGCAGTAGAGAGGAGGAAGACCTACCTGGGCGTACTGCAGCGTGAGGTCGAGCCAGGTTTGCTTGTAGTCGCGGACGAGCATGGCGGTTGAGAGATCGAGGACGAGGTAAACATGCCGGATGATGCCACGCTGAATGGACGACGTGTCTCGCAGGACCCTGTGTGAGGCACAGTCAGTACAGACGAGAAGAAAAGCGGGAGGGAAGCGGGCTGACCTGCGCGACTTGCTCGAGAGCAAGAGGTCGCTGACGGCGCTGTCGAGCGTGCCGTGCTCGTCCTCCTGGACCTGGTCCCAGGTCCTCTCGAACTGACCCTCCCACGCCTTGCCCTTGCCCTTGTCTGCTCCTCTGGCGGCTGCCGACCCGTTGATGGCGCCCCTCCCTTTCGTGCCCCTGCCCTTGCGGAGGCGGGAGATGGCTCCATCGTCCGAGTAGTCGTCGTTGTCGAGGTCGGAGGGGTCCTCGTCTGAGCGTCGGAGGAGGTCGTCCTCGTCGCGGTCGTCGAGGAAGTCGGCGTCTCGTCTTCGGCTCATCGAGGGGGACGACGAGAGGAACGAGGGAGAGAGGGAGCGCGAGAGTCGGTGCGAGGTGTGGCAGTGAGGTGCTGGTAGAGAGCGTCGAGGTGGAAAGGAGCAAGCAGCGGTGAGAGCGCAGGAATGGCTCGAGGTCAACCCAAGTCGAGTGAGCGAGAGCAAGCAGCTTCGACTCTCGCTCCACCGCTCACTGGCTCACACCAGCACATACGCCACTCCCAGCTGCACCCACACACCCACCGAGCATGGCCAACAACCCCAAGTCGGCCTCCAAGGGCGGCAGCAAGCCGGGCAAGGACGGCAAGAAGGGCCAAGGCAACAAGCACAGCTACACCTCCAAGCGACCCGTCGGAGGCAAGGGCATCTTTGTCACCTGCGTACGAGGCAAGGAGCAGCGCTGCGTCTCCGAGGTCTACGAGCTGCTCGATGAGGTCCGTCTTCTTCCCCCCTTCCGCTCATCTCCCTTCCCGCTCAGGCGAACCCGGCACCTCACACAGGTCGCAGACCGCCTCTACCCACAAGAGAGGATCGACAAGATGCACACCGCGAGGGAGGCGCAGCGCCAGGCGGGCAAGCCTGACCCGGCGACCGAGGACGGCGGCGACGGAATGGATGAGGACAAGGTCGAGCCGGTTGACGAGCCCGCCGCCGAGCCCGCACCGCCAGCGAAGAAGGACGACGACTTTGACGACGACGTGGAGGCGGAGCTGGCCGCGCTTCGGGCGGGCAAGGGGCAGAAGATGGTTCCGCAAAAGGGCGGCGATGGCAAGGGCAAGCAGAAGGAGCGCCCGAGGTTCCAAAGCATCGCGACGGATACGGAGTGCCGTGCGTTCCTCTTTCTTCCTCCTTGTACCCTGCAAAGCTCACCTTTTCCTTCTCGTTAGTCTGCTTCATCGCGACTGCCTGGCCGTACGACCCCGTCGAGCTCACCGAAGCCATCGTTGCCGAGGTGCAGGAGACGGGCATCGCACGAACACGGTCCGCACCTCCCTTTCCTCCCCTCCCACGCCGAACTCACCCTTGCCCGGGTTCTGCAGCTTCGCCCAGCGCTTCTCGCCCATCTCCTTCTCCTGCCACTCCCTCTCCGTCGAGCAAGTCGAGCTGCAGTCGTCGCGACTGATCGAGCAGGCGTTCGTCGCCTGGGCTGCAGCGAACGACACCACCTCCGTCACCGTCCGTTCTGTTCATTCCCCCCCTTCTTCCTCCCGAGCCTGATCTTTCCTTTTCCACCATGCTCGCAGTACCAAATCGAGCCCTCCATCCGCTCGCACACCGCCCCTCTCACGCGCGCCGCCCTCCTCCCCCTCCTCGGCGGCTGCGTGCAAAAGCTCTCCTCCGCGCCGACCGTCTCCTCCTCCCTCCCCTCTCGCCCGCTTCTGTCCGTCCGCGCAGACCTCAAGACTCCAGACCTCGTCCTCCTCCCCACCGTGCTCAAGAACGTCTACGGCCTGAGCGTCGTCGAGGGCCGCCTCTGGCGCGGGAAGAAGTTCAACCTCGAGGCGATCGCGACCGAGGTGAGGCACCGCAGGGCGAAGGAGGAGGAGGCCAAGCTGGCGCTCAGGGAGGGGGAGAAGGTCGAGGGGGAGATGGCCGAGGCGGCGCGGCAGGCCGAGGGCGGCACGGTGGTCTAGCTTTCTCTCACTCTTGCTCTCGCACTCGCAGGGAGGGAAGGAGCAGCAATACCGTCGTTACACTCCGCCCCTCGCGCTTCAGACTCAGTTCCAAGCCCGCTTCGCAAACGTCTCCATCAACGTGTTGGCCGTCAGCTCCTCGCTCGGGATGAACTGCTCCACGTCGGCGATCCCGTACCGCCTCCCGCCCTTGTCCAGCGCGTTCAGCGCGCCGAGGACGTCGGGCGTGATAAAGTCGAAGAAGACGACGTCGACCTTGCCCTCCTTCTCCTCCTCGCCCTCCGCCTCGGGAGGAAGAGCAGTCCCGACAAAGACGGGCTGCCTGGCAGTGCGGTACGGCCTGTGCGCCGTATCGTCGCCGAGCTGCTCGGCCTTGTCGGACCCGCCGCACGCGTCGAGCGTGACGTAGCCCTCTGTGAGGCGTGGAGAAGGGCGCATGCGCCAGTGGCCGTCCAGCGGCGCGGCGTCGAGGGTGGAGGAGGAAGAGAGGAGCGCGCGGCGGTGCCGGTGCTCCGTTGTTGCTTCTTCGGCCGCGCGGAGGGCGTCGGCGGAGAAGAGGATGGGGGAGGAGACGGCGAGGGTTGAGAGCGACTCGGAGGAGGAAGAAGAGGAGGAGGAGGAGGGAAGGAGGCCGTGTTCGCCGACGAGGTTGAGGTAGTGCAGCATCTTGCGGGCGAGAGGGAGGGGGATGTCGGGAATGTAGAGGAAGTTGTTCGCTGTTGACTCGCCGTCGTCAGCGTTTGTCGTTTCGGAAAAGGGAAATCAAGCAGTGGCAGAAACGACGGACTGAACGGCAGGATGATCCACTGGTCATTGCGCGTGAACGGGCCCTTGAAGAGGTCGAACCGGACGCTGCCCGTGTTCAGCACCGTGAAGGGCTTGATGCCTTGCGCTTCGCGGTCCGACCGGCGGATCAGGAGCGGGAGGACCTCGGTCGTGAGGAGCTGGAAGATCGAATGCGGCGATGTGGGCGAGTAGCGGTGGAGGTAGTAGTCTACGTGCGAAGAGGGTCAGCAGAGACGATAAACGAGGAAGACCGGGTAGGCGGACCTTGAGGAGCGACGCCGAACTGCTCCGTCAGGTTGAACCGCTCGGCCGTTTCGCTTAGCCAGCGAGTAATGTTCTGCCCCTCGGGCGTGTCAAAGGCCTCGCCGGCGTGGTAGGCGTACTGTGAGCACGGTAAGATCAGCACTGGCGGGTGAAGGGGGCAGGAGAAAAGGGAGAAAACGCACGGTGTTGCGGTTCTGGTCGAGATACCGCCGCTTGAACGTCGGCGGATTCGACTCGTCACCCAGCCCGCTCACGGAGACCCAGCCGACCGTCTCCATATACCGCCCGCTCGCGAGGCTCATCGAGTACGGGTCCTCCTGAACGCAGTCGCGGATCTGCTCCCTCGACCTGAGAGTCAGCGAGAAATGCAGGAGCAAGGAAGAGAAGAGAACGGACGTGGTGGTGACCGCCAAAGACGAGGACGGGCACGGTCGGGTGGATCTGCCGGATGGAGCGAACGATGGTGGACCACTCCGAATCAGGCTCGATGCGGAGTGACATGTGGCCGACTGCGCGGTCCCAGTCAGTCTCGGCGTAAAAGGGGAGAGAGAGTAGCCAGCAGACCGAACAGGAAGAAGTCGGGCTTGTCAAGGACAGCATCGAGGAACCATTGCTCCTTGACCATCTCGCTCGGCTTCTGCACGGAGATGGTCTTGCCGTGAGCTATCAGGTCCAAGAGCGTCAGATGGATGGGGGTAAGTAAGCCAGGGAAGAAGGCGCACCTTTGAAATCGAACAGCAGCCCGAAAGCGGTCACCTTCCTCCCCATCTCGGTCCTGAACTTCCTCAGGCGGTTCCCCATCCGCTTCTCGCGCACCTCGCCCGTCGTCGCGTCCGTGACGGTGAGGTTGACGTTGCTGACGACCCACTTGTCGCCGTACTTGCCGGCCATGACCTCGGAAACGTACGCCGCGACCGGGTCCTTGTAGAGCTGTGGGATCTAGCTGCATGAGCGGGGATGCAAGGCGGAAAGTGTGAAGGAAGAGTCGCACCTCATGGTTGCCCGTCGTGACGACGTCGTAGGGCATCTGGGAGAAGATGTCGAGCGCGGTGTAGCCCTTGGGGTGGGAAGACGGTTCGGCATCGACGAGGCCGTTGCCATCAACGCGGTCGCCAGAGTCGACGAGGAGAAGGTCGACGCCGCTGTTCGTCGTTGAAGGTCAGCGAAAGGCTAGGTGCGAAGAGGAAGACGAGGGAGAAAAGGGAAGGAAGAAAACGGGACGGACCGCCTGCGCGCCTCGTCCTTCATCCGCTGCACAAACGAGTACAAGTCGCCCCAGTCGCCCGAGTAGCCCGGCTCGTTGCGCTGGTGGCCCATGAGCCAGCCATGAGTCTGTGGTCGCCGTCAGGAGAGGGTGAGCGGGAGGGTCGTCTTTCACGCGCGCTGCGCGCTGGGAGAGCAAGGAGAGAGGAACGGAGCGCACGTCTGTGGTGCTGAGGACGTTGATGTCGCCCCAGGGGAGCGAGCGATACGGCGAGGCGTCAGGTGGAGCCGAGTCGGGTTGCTGGAAGGGAGCGAGAAAAGGGAGCTGGAGCGCCACGGCAGAGGCTGCCGTGGTCAGGGTGAGGAGCGGCAGTAGCATGGAGTAGACAAGTGAGACGACTGAGATGCCAGGACAGGAGGAGCAAGTGGGGAACCAGTAGAAGTTCAGGGGAGGTGAAGAAAAAGTTACAGGGAAGGGGGAGCGAGGGCAAGGCAGGAGCGCACACACGCGGGTTTGACTCCTACCCCTCACCGCTCACTCTCGCCTATCCCACTCACCCAGACTGCCACCATGGCCTCCCAGTAAACGTCTGACCACCTCACGCGCGTCCACCATCATCTAAGAAGTCCCCAACACCCCCCTCGTCGTCCGTGCGTTCCAACCAGCTTTTCCCCCTCCACGTCTTCCTCCCGCTCACACCCTCGCTCTATCGCCCGCAGATCAAGTACTCCACCCCAACCACCCAGAACGTCGTTAAGATGTCGTCCCAACAACAACAAGAACAACCGTGTCCCCAAGACCCCTCGCCCTAAACGCCGCCCAGACGCCCACTTCCTCGCTTGAAGCGCCTCTTCCTACCCAGACCATCTCGTCCACCATGCCCGTCTCCACGCGTCGTTCGACTGCTCGCGCCACCATGAACCAGTACACCCTCTTCTCTGCCGACCCCGCCGCGACGGCCATCAAGCCCCAGGGCTTTGACGCTGCCGCGGCCGACCTCTCCGCCTTCTTCGACCTCTCGTCGTTCACCACGGCCGAACACGCCCCGCTCGTCGTCGTCCCTTCTCCCGAGGCGACTTTCGAGCTCGGCACCGGCGTCGCTCAACCGACGTCGTTCACCAACGCCTTTGGCGCCCAGGTCGCGCCTGGCTCTGCCGGCGCCCTCCGTCCCGTCGACGACTCGCTCCTCGAGTCGCCGCTCGACCTCGACCTCGAGCTCTCGCCCGCGTCGTTCACCTCGGCGTCGTCCCTCTCCGGGTCGCCGTTCGACTTTGGCTCGGCGGCCGACTACACGAGCCCGCTCCTGAGCTCGTACGGCTCGCCCCTCGTTGACTCGATGGGCGCGCCGCTCGCCGACATGCCGAGCCTCTTCGCCCCGGCCCCGTCGTCGCTCGGCTTTGCCGCGCCGTGGAACCCGCAGGACGTTGTCGTCTCGGCCCCGGCGCCGACTCAGCAGGTCTTCGCGCCTGCCGTCTCGTCGCCGATGGAGGACGTCAAGCCGATCCTGCCTCGCCTCGACTCGACGGGTTCGCTCCTGTTCGACTTTGGTCTGCCCGCCGCCGCGCCCGCTCCGGCGCCGGCCGCCATCGAGGTCCAGCCCGCCGTCGAGGTCGCGCCCGCCGCCGCCGCCGAGCCCGCTCCTGCGTCGACGCCGGCCAAGCGCAAGACGGTCGCGCAGCTCAAGAAGGAGGCGGCGCTCCTCGTCGAGGACAAGGCGTTCAAGCCGGACAACTTCAAGGGCTTCCGTAACACGAAGAAGCCGATGATCTCGTACGATGCGCCGACGCTGCCCAAGAACTACCTCACCGAGTCGGCGACGTCGCGCAAGCGCACCGCGTCGGGCGACAAGGCGTCGACGCTGCAGCCGGCGAGCAAGCGCGCGCGGTCGTCGTCGGCCGTGCCGCAGGTCGAGCTGCCGCAGACCCAGGCCGAGCCGATCGCGGCCGACGACCTCGACGAGGAGCAGCTCTCGGCGATCGAGCTCAAGCGCCGCATGAACACGCTCGCGGCCCGCCGGTCGCGCATGCGCAAGGCCGAGTTCCTCAAGAGCCTTCAGGACGAGATCTCGAGCCTCAAGATGCTCAACGAGGAGCTCCAGCGCGAGAACGCGCGCCTCAAGGAGAAGTGCGGCGAGTAGTCGGAGGAACGGAGGCGGGTTTCCCTCCCGTCGTCCTCGTCGTCGTCGCCGCCGGTGGAGGGCGCGACTGCCGACTCTTCTCTCTGGTCGATACCCCGGGCTCCTTTCCACAAAACAGGACTCTTGTTCCGGCCTCGTTTCTTCCTACCCTTTACCTTTCGTCTGTACCTAATTCCCCCTAGCTCTTCGTGCAACCCGCTCTCGTCTGTCCCTTACCTTGTCCGCCTGGCTGTCTTCGCGAGAGAGAGCTGCAGCGACCGGCTAAGCAGGTGTCGCGCGACCATGGGCCGCGACTTGGCCGTGAGAGCTTCGTAGCCGTTGTCGCCGAACTTGCTCTCTCTTGCTCCTCCACCTCGGCTCACTCCCGCTCCCCCCGCTCGCGATGGCGTCCAGCTCGGCGCCAGCACATCCACCGGAGAAGTCGAGTTCGCCGTTCCGCATCCCGACTGGGCTGGACGAGCTGCTCATCTCGACCGTCCTCAAGGCCGGACCTGCCACTACCGGTCCGTCCACCCTCGTTACTTGCCCGTACACTTCTCAGGCTGACTCGTAGGACTACACAGTGCAAAGCGGGAAGGAGCCGCTCTCGCTCCAGACGACTTCTGTCAACTTCAGGCGGTGCGTCCCCCACCTCGCCGTTTCTCCCTCCCCTAGCATTCACTAGGCCTTTGAGGCTGATCCTTCGTGGTGGCGTGGTCTGCACAGCTTTGTCCAGAAGTCAGGCCCGATCTTCGTCGCCCAAGACGCCGTCGAAGCCGTCTTGCGCTGGGAAGACCCGGCCAAAACGCTCTTCTTCGCCTCTGCCTGGGGCTTCCTCTGTGCGTCCTTTCCCCCCTCTCCCCTCCTCTCCTCTTCCCCGCACTGATACTCCTTCGCCAACTCGACCAAACAGGCTACTGGCCCTCCCTCGCGCTCTTCATCCCCAACCTCGTCCTCATCTCGATCCTCCTCACGACGTACTCGGCAAAGCGCGCGCCGGGACCGCCACCTGACAGTCAGGAGGGGCCGACGCCGCTGGCGAAGGACCCGCCGAGTGAGGGCTCGGTGGACTACCTGGCCAATTTGGTGCGTTCGCTCGCCCTTCCTTCCCGTTCTCCCGTCCAGTCACGCACTTTAGCGTGACACGGGAGGATCGACCTGCAGGTCTAGAGCTGACTCGAGTCTCTCCTTGCAGCAAAACATCCAGATCATGATGGGCCGCGTCGCCGACCTGACCGACGTCCTCCGCTCCTTCGTCCCCTACCTGACCTGGCGCAGCCCGCGCACGACCCTCGCCCTCCTGCACCTCGCCGTCGTCTCCTCCTTCCTCCTCGCCCTCGCAGCCCCGTTCCTCCCCTACCGCCTCCTCTTCTTCCTCCTCGGCGAGAGCGCCTTCCTCCTCGGGCACCCGCTCGTGCAGGCCCTCCTGTCCGAATCCGCGCCGCACCTCGCCGCGCAGAAGAAGAAGCGCGCGCAGCTCGTCCGCCGGCTGCTCGAGGACGACGCGCTCGACGACGACGAGCTCGAGATGGAGGTCGTGGAGGTCCAGCGGCTCGAGGTTGAGGCCAGGGCGCCGGCGGCCGAGGGAGGGTGGCAGAACGAGGCGACGGTTGGAGGGGAGTTGCCGAGCGGGTTCAGGTGGCTGGGCGAGTGGGAGGAAGTGGCGCCGTTGGATGGGGTTGTCGATGCAGGTGCGTTTTCTCCTGCCTTTCTCTGCCTTTCTCTGCCTCGCTGTCTCTCCGTCTCCCGTGGTGCCTGATTGTACATGGTACTGAACCTTATTTATCCCCCCCCCCCCCCCCAGACGGCTGGACCTACATCCATCTCGACGGCAGCCGTTCCTCGACCCCCTCGATCCCGGGTGAGAAAGGCCCCGTCCACGCCCAGACCCGCCGCCGCCGCCTCACCCGCCGCGCCATCCGTAACCCAATGCTGTAGCTTGCTCATACTGTCCCCTGTATCTTGCGCCTCTGTCCGTTCTTCCTCCCAGGCAGAAAAAGAGTGCCATGCCGTCTCGTCTCGTCATCTTCCCTCGAGGAATGGGAAGTCGAGTAGCAGCATTAGCAGTTCTGGGAGAGAATGTACAGAACGACGAAGAGGGACAAGTCGGCCTCGCACCTTGCCTTGCCGCTCTCCCTCTTCGGGTTCTCTTCCTCTTCAGGTTTGCCGCTCGCTCAAGGGACAGAAACGACCGTTGCAAGCGGATCAAGCGAATGAGGGAATACCGAGCAGACCCAACCTCGACCTCGACCTCGACCTCAACGGCGACGACGCGGCTCAACAACGAACCAGCCTTCTCCCTCCTCGTCGACGTACCCCTTGCCGCCCTTGCGACGCGGCACCGAGTGCGTGTCGTAGCAGTCAAGCAGGTCGGACCAGCTCGGCTCGCCAGAGGTGGCTCGGACAGAGCGGACGAGGCGCTTGACGCCTTGCGCGTCGAGGTGCCGGTAGATGGCTTGCTTCTCGGCGGGGTTCATCAGCCTCGACTCGAAGTCGTCGTCGACCACTGCGACAAGGCGAATCGAGTGAGCAAGGGCGAGGTCGTAGGATGAAGTGTCGTCGCAGGGTGCACCAGGGGGATCGGCGAAGGTAGGTACGAGGGGGTAGAAAGAGAGAATCCGAGAGTCAGCAAGGCGTAGGAATGGCCAAGGCGGAGAAGAGAACGCACCGAGCACTTCGAGCGACTCGAGGCTCTGAAGGGACTGCAGAAGAGACGTCGTCGACCATTCCTGCGCTCCTGATGGCGGCGTAAGAATTTCGAGGCGCTCGATCGGGCTTGTGGTGAACTGGGCTGTGAGGTCGACGGGGCCGGGCGTGGCGACCTTGAGCTGACGAAGGACGGGAAGGCAAATCGTCCGGAGCGGGCGAGAGATGGAGTAGTGCGAGTTAAGAGAAAGGTACTCGAGCGTGCCCGCAACGCGCTCAAGGATGCCGCAGAGGAGCGGCGTGTTGATCCTCGCGATGTCGAGCGCTTCAATCTTGAGCGAGCGGAGGGGCGCGTTGCCGATGAGACCCAGCGGGACGAAGTGCGGCGTACTCGACAGGGAGAAACTCGTCAGCTTGTGGAAAAGGCTAGTGGCGAGCTCGATGTGGTCGACTTCGCACTCCTCGAGGCCGTCAATGCGCAGGGTCAGGCTCTCCAGCTTCTTAGGGTCGAGACAGTCGAGCGGCTGCGGGGAAGGAAGAGGAGGGAAGGACGCGACGAAGGGCCCCGAAGGGGCGGGGTACTCTGCCACGAAGAGGAACTCGAGAGACTTGAGCTTCGGGAAGACGTAGGGCGCGAGTCGGGAGTGGAGCTGCCATCCAGACCCGGACCCGCCATGGTCTCCGACGGTGACGACTGTGTAGCGAGGCAAGGAGTGGAGAGAGCGGTCAGTCTCGGTCCAAGCAGCTGTCTGGGACTGAGAGAAAACGCACTTTCGAGCTGCTCAATGTTGGGCAGAGCGAGAATGATCTCGACGAAGTCGTCGAAGCAGTCCGAGTTGATCTCGAGGGCCGAAAAGGTGAGCACGCAGCGGATGAGCGACTTGACGCCCGTCCGCAGAACCGGAAAGAACTGGGCGAGGTTGTCGCGCCGCCTTCCGACGAGGCTGACACTCTGTTGCGAAGAGAGGGAGTCAGAGGGGATAAGCGCGAGAGGATGGCGCAAACGTACGCTCCAGAAGATGGCCGCTGCGAGCTGGTAACCCGTCTGGCAGGTGAGCATGACGGCCTTGACGGTCGACAGGTCAATCCAGCGGCCGTCATCGATGGCCAGGTCGAAGATCTTCTCAACCACCTCGACAGGGAGCCGTGAGAGACGCTTCCCGGCTGCCACTGGATGGCCCTTCTTGAGCGGACGCTGCTTGTTGACGTCGCGGACGAGGCGGCTCTTGCGCATTGACGCCGTTCGAGCTGCTGGGTCTGAGGGAACCGGTCAGCGAGGTGCGTACGGGTATAGGGCGAATCCAGGGCGCACCTGGAGGGTAGAAAGGCGCTTGAACGAAGGTGAAGAAACTGCGAGAGGAGGAAACTGATGAGGTCAGGAGGAGGAGCGGGTACCAGATGGGAGGGTGCGGCGCGCCTATGTATGGGGAGCAAGGCAGCAGAAGAAAAAGCTGGACGACCAGGTGAAGCGGTTCGAGCAATACAGAGCAGAGCGAGGCGAAGAGAAGGAGCGAGAGAAGCGGATTCGCAGCTTGGCCTCCTCCACCCCCTCTCACCGCAGCTTGAGATCGCTCTGCACCCTCATACAAGCCTGTGCTTGCGATCGGGGCACCCACACCGCCTCGCTGACCCGCGCGTTGCTCTGCTCCCTCCCTCCACCACCGCCCCCACTTCCTCCCGAATGCCTCGCTCAAGCACCTCTCGCAGCGCCTCGCACGCTGGCAGCTGGTACACAGACGACGGTGAGCACTCTCGCGCACTCTCTCGAGCTGCCCTGACCCATCTCTCGACAGGCGACGAGCTCGACCAGCAACTCTCGTCATGGCTGGCAGCAACTGAGAATCCCAGCGAGGGCGAACCGCTCAAGGAGATCCCCGTCAAGGGATGCAAGGCCATCATTGGACCGTACGTGCGAGATCGTTACTTCAAGCCGTTGGATTCAACCTGACCTTTTCTTCCCTTTCTTCCTTGTAGTCACGCCGGCTACTCCTACTCGGGCCCTGCGGCCGCGTTCGCCTACCGCTCCATCGAAGTCGAGAGAATGTGGGTATGCCGTCCCAGCCTCAACTCGAGGCCAACTCGCTGACCTGCTTTTCCTTTTCCAGCAAGCGCGTCTTCCTCCTTGGCCCGTCTCACCACTACTACCTCGACGGCTGTGCGCTGAGCCAGTGCGTCAAGTACGAGACGCCGGTCGGCGACCTCCCTCTCGACCGGGACAGTGCGCGACTACCGCTTTTCTCCTCCATCTCATGGCTGTCCTGACTTTTGTCCTCTCGCAGCCATCGCCGAGCTTCGAGCTACGGGCAAGTTCGAGATCATGGACCAGGGTACGGACGAGGACGAGCACAGGTGCGTCGCACTTATCCTTTCTTCCCGGCTAGACTGACTTTTCCCTCTGGCAGCCTCGAGATGCACCTGCCCTACATCCGCAAGGTCTTCGAGGGGTGCGTGCCGCTTTTTCTCGCATCTATGGGTATCTAACTGATGTCCAATTGCCTTACCAACAGCCGCGACATCCAGCTCGTGCCGATCCTCGTCGGCTCCATCTCGACCTCGAAGGAGCAAACCTACGGGTCCCTCCTCGCGCCCTACCTCGCCGACCCATCGACCTTCTTCGTCATCTCCTCCGACTTCTGTCACTGGGGCACCCGCTTCCGCTACACGCACTACCACCCGCCCTCGTCCTCCTCCCTCGGCGACGGGACCTCCCTCTCGGCCAGCAACTTTGCGAGCAAGGTCCCCGACGGCCAGGTCTGGCAGGGCATCGAGAAGCTCGACAGGCTCGGCATGGAGGCGATCGCGTTCGACACGGCGGGCGGCAAGTCGCCCTCGGCGGCGCACCAGCATTTCGCCGACTACCTCAAGAAGACCAAGAACACGATCTGCGGCCGCCACCCGATCGGCGTCCTCCTCGGGACGCTCTCGGCGCTGGAGATCCACGAGGCGTTCCAGGGCAAGGGCGTGCGGTGCGAGTGGGTGCGGTACGAGCAGAGTAGCAGGGTGAGGAAGCTCGCCGACTCGAGCGTGAGCTACGCGAGCGCGTACGTGGCGGTCGGGTCGGCGCGAGGCAGCAAGCGGCGGCAGGCTGTACATAGCGGCGTTGTCAGTTCCTGCAAGCAATACACGTAGTCTTTCGTACTTTCGGCTCGGCTCGTCTGTCCCGCTTCAGTTTCGGTCCGATCGTAGGACGCACAGGGCTAAGAGGCATGCCTACAGATTACCAGGCGGAGTAGAGTGTGCCCGCTAAGGGAAGGGTGGACAACACACGGCAGTAGGGGGGAAAGGAGGGGGAGTTTGGGTGAGGAAAGAACGCAGGATGGGTGAGGACGGCTGTAGGGGAGCCAAGTAGGTGGTGAGCACCTGAGTCACGAGAGAAGGGGAAGCGAAAGAGAAGAAACGCAACGGGAGCGCCGCCTCAACGCTTCGCGTGTTCCTCCAGCTCCTTCACCTTCTGCCTCAACTCCGCGAGCTCGAGCTGCATCCTCAGCGCATCCAGGTTCTGCGAGCCGTTCATCTGGCCTTGAGCGCTGCGGACGGCTGCAGGGAGTGGCATGAGGAGCGACTCCTCGAGCGAGACGAGGTAGGAAGAAAAGGCGCTGAGGGGGTGGATGTCGAGGAGGGCGGTGGCCCCGGCGTAGAGGTTGACGAGCCAGGAAAGGGACCGGTAGAGGGGGAAGACGTGGAGACCGCGGAGGATCAGGTGGAACAGGAAGAGCGGGACCACCCAGTCGACGACGCGGGCCAGCGGGACGGGAAGAAGGTGGTTCGGCTCCGCCCAGCGCAGCGTGCCCACCCCGTAGTAGTAGAAGAACATCACCGGGAGGAAAAGGGCTGAGCCCACCCAGAAGTAGAGGATGAGGGCACGGATGGCAACAGCGAGGACAACCTCGAGAGGCTGGAAGACGGCGTAGTGTGTCGCGCGCTCCACGCCCCAGACGACGCTCGTAGACAGTGTCTCGTTCGTCGTCGTCTTCCACGCGTTGGAGAAGCTCGTGTCGGTAAACGGCGGACGCTGATCGACCTGCTCGCAGATGAGGATGATCACACCGGCGAAGGCGAAGGACAGAAACAGTATGCTCGAGGATAGCATGGCTACCTGCGCGCGTCCGGGTAGCTTGTTGAGGTCGCCGCTGCGGAGGAACTGGTCGATGCGGCGGTAAGAGCCCTTGCTGCCGACGCTGGCATTCGGGGTGATGCCGGTGGTCATGGGTATAAGTGAGCGAGGTAGGCGAGTCTCGAAGGCGGGAGGGAAGTGCGAAGCTGAAGCGAGATGCGAGTGGTGAGCAGGAAGGCAAGAAGCGAAAGCTGCCCCGAGTCCGTCACGCCTCGCCTGTGCTCTGTCCTGCACCGCCCATCTCGAGATTCGGAGCCGAAACGCGCTGCTTCACGCGCTTCACGCGCCGCCATCTCCTGCGAAGGTCAACCCTCTCGAAAGGAGGAGGAAAAACGGCAAGTAAGAGTACAACACGCCCTATACGCACCATTACGGACCCTTCGTGTACACCGAGACGGAGGGGGATGAAGGGGGAGAAGGGAGGAAGGCCCATCAGAACTCGTCGACGGAGACGAGGTTGAAGTCTCGGAAGAGCGGCGCGCGGTCGGGCCCGCTGGGCTTGCCGGAGAAGTACTTCTGGATCGAAGCGGGCTCGTCGTCCCTGTGGATCCGCCGACGAGACGCATTAGCTTCCCCTCGCGATAGAAAGGCAGAAAGCGGACGAAGAGGGAGTACAGCCGGACTCACCACTTGCACGCCGCGCCCTTCTTTAGCAGCGCGTTTTTCACAGGCGCCCAGCTGAAGCGGGCGACGTTCGGGAAGCCGAAGATGGGGTCGAAGTTGTCCTGCAGCCAGGCCACCGTTTTCGGATCTGCAGGCGGAGGAAAAGAGAAGAGGCAAAGTCAGCCAGCGGAGCTCACCTAGACGAGCAGCCAGCGAGACACCCTTGGTGAGGTGACGCAGGGGTAATCGCTACGGAGAAACTGACGCACCGCTCGGATACCCACTCCCAAACACCCTCGCCGCCTCGCCCTCTTCTCCCTCCCCGACGCCCGGCTCGGCAAACACCCAGTCCTCGAGGATGCGGTCGCGCGTGACCTTGGCGACGATGGACGCGGCCGAGACGATCGGGAAGAGGGCGTCGGCCTTGGACGTGACGGTGAAGCTCACGGTCGGGAACAGGGCCGAGAGCTTCGCTTGGTAGTCGGCGGCGGGGCCGACGGTGTCGACGTAGGCCTTCAGAGCAGATGACGATGAGCGTCAAGGTCAAGGAGGAGTGGGAGAGACGAAACGCACCTCCTTGACCTGGTACCCCTTCTCGAGCACCTCGCGAATGAGGTTGATCGTCGCGTCGTGGCTCTGGGCGTTCCTGCACAGCGCGCGGCGTCATCAGCCACACATGAAGGAGTACCGAAAGTAGAGAAGCGGGACGAACAGGTTGTACGGCGTGCGCCTCAGCATGCCCATCGAGATGTCGTTCGGGCTCATGACCGTCGCGGCGTACTTGACGTCCGCCTTGTGCTCGAGGATGACCTTGAAGAGCTCCTCGCGCAGCGGGTCGGTCAGGGTCTTCGAGTCTGCGCGCGGAGACTAGGGTCAGGAGGAAAAAGGAGGGAGAAAGGGGAAAGAGGGCGAGGGGGGAGAAACGGACCAGCGAAGCCGAGTGACTTAAGCTCGTCGGCGTAGGAGAGCTTGCAAAAGGCGATGCCGTAGACTTGCGGGCCTGCGTTTCCAGCAAGGCGAGCATTAAGCAACGGGCGGAGGGTAAGCACGAGAACGCCAACCTCGCTCGAACCGCCGCAAAGAGGGGACGAAAGAGAGCTGCACGCACCAAGGGCCGGACCCCTACCCGCCTCGTCCACGCCCAGCATCCACTCGCCCTGTCTCAACCGCTCGCGCTCCTTCCTCCTCGCCTCATTGTCTTCTCCGCTCTGCTCCTCCTTCTCCTCCTGAGCAGTCTCCTTGCCCTTCCCACTCCCTTCAGCGCTGCCCTGAGCGATGCCGAGCTCCTCGTCGACGCTGTGGAAGGTGTACGAGTCGATGAGGGCCTCGTCGCGCCGGACGGAGGGGAAGTGGAACGGCGGGTCCGGCGTGCGAGCGGGCGAAGGGGAGCACGAGGGAGAGGCAGCGCGCTTGCGGGGCATGGCTGAGGAGGTGCGTGAGCCGGTGAGAGGGGGAGGAGGAGGGGGAGAGGGCAGACGAAGAAGAGGGCGTCGCGACGCGAGGAGCAGTCCACCTCGAGAGAAAAGGGGAAAACAAGGACGGCGAACGGCTTCTATTGCGTCTAGGCTGCACAGGGAGGTCTACCAATCCAGATCCTGACCGAGGAGGAGCATCTCCTCGAACTGGCCGGCGCCCTCCTCATGCCCCCTCGCCCTCCCCTGCCCCAGCATCAGCTCCTCGTCGCTTACTCCGCCCTCCCCGTCCCCATCGCCTAGTACCTCCGCGCCAAGTCCGTGCGTCTCCGGCCAGCGGCGGCAGAGGAAGACGTACAGCTCGTCCGTCTCGGATGGGGAAGCGGAGGGGTTCGTGAGGTGAGAGGGCGTGAGGGTGCCGAAGCGGCTCCAGGAGAGGCGGGGTGGGGGTGGTTGAGAGGGCGGGGATGCAGAGGGGGAAGAGGTAGGACAAGAAGGTTCTGAGGGAGGGAGAGGGGTGCCGAGCTGGACGGGCTCGAATGAGAACCAGCGGCCTGGTCACCGAGGCGCACGGTCAGTATGCCCGATTGAGCACTGGTTCAGAGAGAGCAGAAGAAAGCGTACCGAAGGCCTCCCAGAACGGCTGCTCCTTGACCAAGCTCCTCACCTTGTAGGAGAAAACCACGACCGGCCCTTCTCCCGCGCCCTCCTCGTGCTCGCTCGTTGTCGACCCAGGCTCTGTCAAGCCGATGAGCGTGCGCAGAAGGGGCGCGAAGAGAAACTCGAAGTAGATCAGGTCCGAGGCGAGGATGACGTTGGGCTTGCCTGGGCCGAGGACGGTAGAGCGCAGATCGGAAAGGGCTGCGGCGGAACCCCAAGGGAGAGGTCGGACGAGAATGGTCGGTTCGTCGATCGCTTCTGGCTCGGTTTGGGCTGGCCGGTCGGAGGCGGAAGATTGGAGGAAGACGCCCGTGTTCTGCCACCGCGCCCGGGCGGCCTCGAGGTTCTTCTCCAGCAGGGGACAGACATTGTCGAGGTCGGTAAGGACGAGGGTATCCCCGTATGAGAGGTGCGGTGCGAGCGAGAGAGAGAGGAAGCCGGTGCCAGAGCCGAGTTCGAGGATGGTGCGGCGAGATGGTGGCGGAGGGCTGGGAAAGAGAGTGTCGGAAGGAGGAGAGTGTACTGAGGGAGAAGGACGGTAGAGTGGGCATGGAGGGTCGAAGACTGGCGGAGAAAGAGAGGAAGAGGGCGGGGTGAGGTACTGGCGGAGGAGGTAGGCGGCTTCCCAAGTCCTGCCCGCGATGCCGAACCCCTCGACGTCTTGCGAGGCTGTGTGTGGCAGACGGGACGGTTAGCTTGGTCGTGTACGCTGGCGAGAGAGGGCGAGCGTACCGTCCTCCTCGTCGCTCGGTCCCCCACCTCCTCCTGCCTTGTCCTGCCTGTTGCCACGCGAGGCAACAATGGACAGACCGGTGGGAAAGTTGGGATCGCCGGCGGTCATGGCATTGAAGCGGGTCAAGCTGGGAGCGCGGAGTCGGGAGGTCAGAGGAGCGAGGAGGAGGAGGTCGAAGCGCAAGCAGCGAGGGCGACGAAACGCACGGAGTGGGCGGGTGAGCGGTGAAGCTGGCAGGGTAGCCGGCGGTGTAGCGTGTACTCAAGAGGAAGCGGTCGAAGTGGAAGATGGAAGAGCTGCTGCTCCACCTCGCGAGCAAGTCGGCTCGCCCGCTCCCATTTCTGGTGGGCTGAGAGTGACCGGCCTGAGTATCCGAATGCTCGAGCAAGTACTAGCAGGCCTGTACAGGCCATTCTCTGAGAGACCTCATTCGGCTTCGCCGCTTCCGTCCTCCTTCTGCTTTCCCTCGCTCCTCTGCTGCTCCTCTTGCTTGGCTGCACCCGACTCGAGCACGAGCACCACCACCAGAGCATCTTTCAAGCGCCTGCGCCCTCCACCGCCGTTCTCGTGCTCCTCCCGCGGCCCATTTGCTCCCTCGCCGCCGATTCCCTCCTCCGCCTCGCCTCCACCGCTCTCCGGCCACACTCTGTAAGCAGTCACTCTACCCAGCATCTGCCACCAGCACGACTCGCTGCACCCTTACCCGCAAGTGGAGCGCACGTCGGGTGTGGGCGCCAACAGCGAGGGGTCCCCTCCCCCGTACACCACAAGGAACACCGCTCGACGGGGACCAGACGACCAGGCAGGCACTTCCACTCCCTCCGCCCACCGTGCTGACCCACTTCCGCGCCGTGCAGCCCCCGCCCACCCTTGCTCGATGCGCCGGCGCTCTTCTGTCGCGCTGCCCAACTTCGGCAAGCGCCGCGACTCGAACGCCTCCAACTCGTCCAGCATCAAGGACGAGATCGTCAAGGACATCTTCCAGTGCGCCTCTCTTTCCTCCCTGTGCTCCTCCCGCTCTCCCGTCCGTCATGCCGCCCAGCCCGACCTCCTTCCCCTCCTCCACCTTCCCCATCTCAATGCTTACACTCGGGTCCCCACAGCGTCGGCTTGGTTAATCTCGGCAACTCGTGCGTCACTTTCACCTCGACAAGAATGTTCCGCTGCCCTTCCACTAGCGCAGCGGGACTCCCACTGTGCGAGCAGGTCGAGCTGACCCTCCGAGTCGACCTGCAGCTGCTTCTACAACACGATTGTTCAAGCCCTCTCCGCCACCCAGCCCCTCAGCGACATCATTAACGAGGCGCCCGAGTCCTCACCGGCGCTGCGAGTCCTCTCCCCCTCGTCGCCCAACTACAACCCCGACCTCGATGCGCTCCCCTCGCCGCTGCCCATGACGGCCGCGCTCCTCGTCCTGCTCAACAAGCTCGACCCCGCGAACGAGGACGGCTCGCTTGGCAAGAAGGCGTTCAACCCGAAGAGCCTCCTCCGTCAGCTCAGCCTGAAGCACGACGAGTACGCCGAGGCGACGCAGCAGGACTCGCACGAGCTGTTGCGGCACCTCGTCGACGGCGTCTTCATGGAGGAGCAGGATGTGCGTTTCTTTCCCCTTCTTACCTGTGTTTCCTGCACCGCAATTGACTAGAGGATCTACTCGAATAGCTGATCAAAAAGCTCAAGGCCGAGCACGCCGCGCGGCACTCGTCCGTCCCGCGCCGGCCGTCGATGCACCACCGCTCGACGACCGTCAAAGCCGTCATCGACGGCTCGGGCGACGCCGTCGTCCCCGAGGACTCGGTCAGCGACGAGTCTGCCTCTGTGCACGACGAGAACTCGACCAGCGCGCCCGGGGAGGAGGAGGAGGACAAGGGCGCCGAGTCGGACTCGGAGAGCAGCAGCAGCGAGAGCGAGAGTGAGGAGAGTGAGGATGAGGCAGGCGAGGGGGAGGGGGAGGGGGAGAAGAGGATGAGGCCGTTTGTGGGGAGTATCTTCGAGGGGAAGCTGTCCAGCTTCATCATCTGCGACGAGTGCAAGAACGGTGCGTCTCCTCTCGCCTATCTTCCTCTCATCTCAATACTCATTTCGACCATGCCCCGCAGTCTCGCTCACGAAGGAGGACTTTATGGACCTGTCGCTCTCCCTTCGAGACGACGCTGGCAACCGCATGCGCAAGGTGCGTCTGCTTTCCTCCGGCCAGTCTCGCTCGTCTCTGACCCGCATCTCTTCTCAGCGCGACCGCATTCGCCGCACCCTCCGCGCCGGCTTCTTCCGCAAGAGCGGCAACTCCTCGAAGGACTCGGGCAGTGAGGACGTCAAGCAGGCGCCGAACGGCTTGCGAAACGGCTCCGCGCTCAGCGAAACCGAGGGCAGCGCCTCGCCTTCCGAAGCCGACGAGACGGACGAGGACCACATCCGGCCCGCCGCGCTCGAGTCCCGTTCGCGGCACAACTCGCTCGACCCATCCAAGCTGTCTCGCATGGACGCTCGCGCCTCTCTCGCCCCTCCCGGCGCCGACGCGCACCCTCGCAGCGCAAGCACGAGCCAGGGCGACTCGGGCCGGCCGTCTCGCGACCCTTCGCCGCTCGGCAGGGCTCTTTCTGTGCTCAGTCGCGGCTCGGAGGGCGGGCACCACCACCACCTCTCGCCGCACTTCCACCGCCGCCCCAAGATCCCCAAGCCGACCAAGGAGCAGATCAACTACATCAAGCAGGTCCTCGTCGACGTCCCCGGGCCAGACGCTTCTTCGCCTGCCCTCCCTCCCGGCCTTCGCGTCGCCCGCCCGCCCGGCTCGCCTCAACCCCCCTCGCCGGCCCTGCCCTCTTCCGTCGACGCCAGCTCCTCCGCCCTCTCGTCGACGACGTCGTCACTCGCCCGCCTGCGGCTCAATGCCCCGACGGTCGACTGGCAAAACACGGACCTGTTCGAGTGCTTCCGGCAATTCACGGCCGTCGAGGTCCTCGAGGGCGAGAACTCGTTCGCGTGCCGCAACTGCTGGAAGATGCTCAACCCGGACCTCGAGGCCAAGCGCAAGGAGGAGAAGCGCGTCCGACGCGCCGAGCGGAAGTTGAGGAGGGCGGCGCGGGCGGAGAGCACGGTGAATGGGGCGGTTACGGCTGCGGTGGAGGTCGATGGGGAGGGGAACGTGCTCAGGCCGCAGGACATCGTCAGAAAGGAGAAGGTCGCGCGGGAGAAGGCGCTCCAGGCGGCGGCGGGAGCGGACGAGCAGGCCGTCGAGGAGGAGGACAGCGACGACGAGTCGGTCGTCGGGCGTCAGGGCGACCTCACGGCGCGCAACACGCCCGCGGCGAGCCCGCGCGCGATGCCGACCATCTCGACCCTCGAGCCCGACTCGGCCATCCCGCCCATCGAGCCGCTCGAGAGCGCCGCCTCTGGGCCTCGCTCGCCTCCTTACGCTGCGAACGGGACCGCGACGAAGCCGAGCCCGCGGCACCTCTCGATGTCGTCGACGGCGACGAGCGGGATGCTGTCGGTCTCGACAGACTACGAGGGCGGCGTGAGCAGCGAGGCGTTCGAGACGACGACGGACGAGGAGGACAACGACGACTCGCCCGAGCTCGACACAACGAGCTTGAGCGGCAGCGTCGCCGACCTGACGGGCAGGAGCCCGCTCACCGCCGAGAATGTCGCCGCCGCCTCTTCCGCCGACCCCGCCGTCGCGAAGCCCAATGGCAACCTCGCCGTCCCTCCGTCCTCTGCCCGCCCAGGTACCTCGGGCTCGACCGGCTCTGGCGCGAACGCGCCCCCGTCCCCTTCCCCCTCCGCCCGCGCTCTCCTCAACCGCTCGCCCGCTCCGCCGCCCAAGACGCAGCGCCACATTCTCCGGCGCGCACACAAGCGCTACCTCATCTCGGCGCCGGACCTCCCGCCCGTGCTCGTCGTGCACCTGAAGCGCTTCATGCAGACGTCCAAGTCGTCCCTGTTCGGCAGCGCGTTCGTCAACCTCAAGAAGCGCGACGACCCCGTCTCGTTCCCGAAGGAGATGGACCTGAGCCCGTTCCTGGCGCCAAAGGGCAGGCCGCCGCGCCCGTCCAAGCCGGCGGCGGCGGGGGAGGACGAGGCCGCGTCGAGGTCGAGGAGCCGGCCGTCGACGGGCCAGGGGCACGGCGAGGGCCTCGGGCTCAAGAGCGTGCCCGAGCAGCCCGAGGCGGGCGGCGTCGAGGTCGAGGTCGAGGTGCAGCATGCGCGGTACAGGCTGTACGCGGCGGTCGTGCACTTTGGCACGATCGACACCGGTTCGTCTGCCTTTCTTTCCTTCTCGCTCTCTTGCTCGTACTGACCCACCGTCCGCGCAACACCAGGTCACTACGCCAGCTACGTCCTCTCGAACCGGTACGGCAAGACCTCGCTCGCGTCGGCCGCGGCGACGACGGCCGCGGACGGGACGAGGGTCCCGCCGCTGCCGGTCAAGGAGCGCAAGTGGGTCTTCTGCTCCGACGAGGACGTCACGGCCGTCAGCGAGGCCGAGGTGATGCGGAGCAAGCCGTACATGCTGTGCGTTCTCGTTTCCCTTCCGTCCCGTTCGACCCTCGTTCGGCTTCTTTCGAACTGACCTTTTCCACCGCGCACGGTACAGCTTCTACGAGCGCATCAATCCCGGCTCGACGCCGAACCCCATCTCTGCCGAAGGGAGCGCACTCGCCTCGCCCGTCGTCTCTTCCTCCTCGACGACCGACAGCCCGCGCCTCGCCCAGGCGGACCTGCCGCCGACAATCCCGGAGGGCCAGCCGGTCGGCAGCAAGATGTAGTTAGAGTAGACGCGCGCGGCTAGACTGGCAGAGCTGGCCTCTTCCCCCTTTCCTCGCCCCTCCTCCCGTTGGTTGCGGATTTTTCTTATTTTCGGTCGGAGGGAGGTGGAAGTGTAGTTCTAGGCTGTACGACTAAGCCGAGTGGAATTGCAGTAGGCAGCACGCGGGAGGGATGTCGCAGGTGAAAGTTGGGCACCCGCACGCGCGAGGGAGCGAAGAAGAGATCGAGCGAGCAGAAGCAATCGAAAGCGAGTTCGCCAACCTCACCTCGCTCCGCTTCCGAACGACCCACTCACCCGGCTACCAGCTGCCAACGCTCGTCTCGACCAGCTCACGCGGCAGCCCTCGTCTTTCTCGTCGCCGTCGAGTCGCCTCTTGGGCCTTTCCCAGCAGGCGCGGCTCGGGTGCAACTCGCCGTCTCTCGCTTCAACACTCGGTACAGGGAGAAGGAGGACACCACACACACAATAAGCGGGTCTCATCGAGTGCGTCCACCTCTTCACTCAGCCAGTTGAGCGAGCCAGTCGAGCAGGAGGGGGACAGGGGGAGCGAGGCGGAGAGGACCGCAACCGGACGACGACGGCGACGAGGGTGCATGCGGCGGCTCAGAGTGCACGGGGAGGACCACACGGGCTGCCAGATGGAGCGACAGGCGCAGCAGGACGTGACAGCTCCTCCGGCCACCTCGTCCTCGCTACTCCGAATCCACCTTCTTCCCGTCCAACTCAACCTAGGGCTCCTTCGCGCGCGACGCACTCACTCCCGTCGTGCCATGCAGGTTCACCCCGATCAACCGCAGCCATGGCCACCGACCCAACCTCCGCCGGCTTCTCCCTCCCTCCCCTCGCCGTCCCGCTTCCTCCGTCCTCGTTCCCGCCTGGCGCCTACCCGGCCGTCTCCGCTCCCGACTCGCTCCCCGGCTTCAACGAGCTCGACCCCACCACCGCCTTCTACCCCTCGACCTCGACCGCGCCCTTCCCCTCCCACTCGGCGGCTCCGGCCCCAGGGCTGTCCTACGCCCCACTGGCAAATCCGGTCCCAGCATCCTACCCTGGCTACCCTCCTACGCCGTTCACCTCCGGCGCAACCCCGACCCCGACCCTCCCGCCCTTCGTCGACCCTTTCGCCGCACACCAGCAGCACCAGCACCACCAGCAGCAGCACATCCTCCCTCCCGCCCATGCGCCCCTCGACGCCTCGCCCGGCACCGCCTCCACCGCCGCGGCGCTGGGCCTCGTCCCACCGATTGGCGGCATGCGCTGCTACTGGACGATCCTCTCCCCGACGCTCGAGTTCGTCTTCCTCGACCCGATCCTCGAGCACCACACGGGCGAGTGGGCGCACAAGCTCGTCGGGACGAACCTGCTTGACTATGTGCACCCGGACGACCAGGAGCAGCTCAGGGAGGACTTGATGCCGAGCGAGGAGGAGGACGATGTCAGGGGCGTCGAGGGGGCGGGCGTGTTTGGCAGCGTGACCAGGTGCGTCGCGAGTCACGTTTCTCTCGGCTTCTCTTTCAGCTAGAGACACCGTACTGATCGCTCAGCTCCGTCGGCGTCTCTAGGCTTCGCTTCTCCCGCCTTGTGCGGATCCTCCGGGTCCTCGGGCACCCTCAACCGCCCTCGCCTCCCGACGCGCACACGTACGCCATCGACGACGACTACCTCAACCTCGACCTCACGACGAGTTGGATCGCCGGCGATCGCAATGGGAAAGGGAAGGGCAAGATGCCGGATGGGGCCGTGTTGGCGTTCTTCCATGCGGCTGAGGGTGCGTCGAGCTCCCTTTTGCACTTCTCGCTTGAGGCCTTCTACTCGAGAGCATTGAGGTTGATAGAGAGCCCGCACCCTACAGACAAGGACTCGATCCGCGACAACGACATCTCGAACCGCACCGGCTGGTCCAATTGGTGCGGCAACCAGGCCGAGCTCTCCGAGACGCAGTGCGCCGACCTCGTCGCCGCGCTCGACCGCATCGCGGGCTCGTCGTCCGTCTACCACTCCTCGCCTTCGTCCGCTGCGGCCCCGCCCGCGCACGTCTTTCAGATCCTCGACGGGAGGGGCAGGGCGATCGTGACGTACCCGCGGTGCGAGGGGAACGAGGCTTACGATGTCGAGCAGCTGGCGGGGCTGGCAAGGGAGGTCATGGCGCGGCCGAGGGAGGCGGTCGCGAGCAAGACGAACTGCACGAGGCGGTACAGGAGCAAGCACCCGGTGTACGTCCTCTTCCCGTCCACGTCTCTTCGATCACCCGAGTTGACCTTTTCTTCCGCCTGTGCAGCATGAAGGACGGAACGCTCACGACGGTCGAGTCGGTCGTCATTCCGTACGGCGCCATCACTTTCGCCTGCTTCCAAACCGGCGGCGTCTACCTCAGTACGGCGCGCAAGGCCGGCCTGAGCCTCATCACGAACGGCGACTTCCTCGGTGCCGCGACGACCGCCTCGGCGCACGAGTTTAGCCTCGAGGACGTTCCGCAGACGCCGACGGTCGGAAGCAACGGCAACGGCATGAAGCGCGGGTCGACGAGCACCGAGGGCGGGGAGAACGGCAACGGCCACAACAACGGCACGCCAGCGATCAAGCAGCCGAGCATGTCGCCGCCATCGAAGCGCTTCAAGCCCAGCCATCCCCCTCCTGGATCGGCAGCACAGCCGCAGCAGCCGCTCACCGGCCTTTCGATCTCGACGAACGGGCGCCTCTTCCGCAACAGCCTCGACGTCGACGCCATCACCGCCGGCGGGATCTCGCCCACCGTCGCTTCCGCTTCGGCCATCCTCGGCTCCTTCTCTGCCGACGCGCACCAGCACCAGCAGCAGCATCAGCCACCTCCGCCGCCGCAGTTCAACAGTAATGGCGTTGGCTCGCCTTCCGCTCCGGCGTCCTACGCCGCCTTCTACGCCTCGCAACCCGCCCCGCCTCAGCACCAGCAGCAGCAGCCCTTTTCACCCTTCGACCCGCCGCAGATCACCTACTCTCAGCCGCACCCTACCCCGCCGCTCTACTCCCAAGCACCTGGTTACCCCGGCGGCCCCCCTCTCGCTTCGCCCCACCCGCTCTCGCAGTCGCACGGGTCGTACTTTGCGAGCGTCCCGCCCCTCCCGTCGCCGCACCACGAACCGCTCGTCGCGGCCAATTTCCCGCTCAACACGCCCCTTCCCGGCTTCCCGCACCAGCCGCAGGAACCCTTCTCCCCCTCCCAGCCTCCTCCCGCGCCTTCCGACCCGTCCTCCTCCGCCGCCCCGCAAACGTCCGCAAGCACCGTTGTCTACCCCGACCCGTCAACGATCCCGGTCCCGCCGCCGCCGCCGCCGGGCAGCGCGAGCGGCAAGAAGCCGCCGAAGCAGCGGCCGGACGGGCCCGTGTTCAAGCCGAACCAGAAGGCGTGCGAGAGCTGTGGGACGGTCAACTCGCCCGAATGGCGGAAGGGGCCAACCGGGGCCAAGTCGCTCTGCAACGCTTGCGGTACGCCTTCTCTCCCTCTTTTTGCTCCCTTCCGCTCTTCTCGTGCAAGCGTGCTGATACTCGCCATCTCTCCTTGTAGGTCTTCGCTACGCCCGCTCGGTTGCGCGGCAGAAGAAGCAGGCCGAGGCGGCGGCAAATGGCGGCGTTCCAGTCAAAAGCAAGAAGAAGAAGAGCAAGAAAGCGGCGGCTGCCGCGGACGCCAACGCCTCGCCTTCGACCTCAATGGCGGCGGCGTCCCTTCCGCCCGTCTCGCAGCCTTCGCCGATTCATACCTCCCTTCCCGGCGCATACGACCTCTCAGCGTACGCGCGCGCCTCGCCGAAGCCGTACACGCCCTACACCTCCACAGCGCCCTTTCCGCCGACTTCCTACGCCCAGATGACCTCTCCGACCGGTCTGTCTCACGCGCCCTTCCACTCGCCTCTGCCGGGCAGCACCGCCGGGGCGTACTTCCCGCCCGTCTCCGCCCCAGCTCTCGGCTTCTCCGGAGGCCCACCCACTTCCAGCGTCTACTCGACCGGTCCCTCGCCCGCGCCCTTCCCAATCGCGACGCACTCGCCTCTCCCGCCGCCCGGCTCGATGGGCCCGCCCAACCTCTCGATCGTCACCTCCTACCCGGGCTACTCGCAGCCTCCGTACGCGCACACACCCGTCGTCTCGTCCGCGCCGTCGCCGCACCTCGGGCAGCAGGGCTCGCCGGTCGACCCGCCCAGCTCGGCGGGCCCGCAGAGCGTCGGGATGTACCCGAGCCAGAGCAACGGGAGCCAGGGCGGGCAGCCGCACTACCCGTATGAGTGGCAGCAGCACGAGCAGCACGAGGCGCAGCAGCAGCAGCACCAGGGTGGAGAGCGCGCTGAATGAGGAGGAGAAGCAGGTGCTTCGATTACGGACGTTTTCTCTTTTGGGTTCCTTGTCTCCCTTTCTGGCCTTTCCTCTTCCTCTTCCCCCTCTCTATTTCCCGCCCTCCTTGTTATCGATCCCCTCTCTCGCCTGGTCTTCTCTCGTCTCTCCGTCCAAACTGTCGTCGTCGATCCAAAAACATCCCCTTTCAACCGGTTGTAGAAGCGTTCTGTCCGTCATCCTCCGATATAGTGCCTGCAGTCGCAACATGGTGTCCTTGTCGAACTCGGCGGGAGAGGACTCGCGAGCGAGGTCAACTTCTTCCTTCCCCTTCCCCCTCCCGCCCGAAACCGCTTTACTGCTCGAATCGCTTGCGACTGACACTCAACCGTTCCAAGTGGTTCTGAAGCACCGCTGTGCCCACCCTCGACACGCCCCTCGCCCTCGTCGCGCCTTGAAAGCTTCATCAGCTCCGGACGAATCGTCCTCGTCGACCCGCTTCTCCGCTTCTGCACGCCCGAGCCATGGCCAGGTGAGCATTACACTGCAATTCCTGACACCCTACACTCACCCTCGCCACTCCCGCAGATCCCGCCGCCCCTCTCTAGCTGTCTTCGCCTGCCTCTTCCGCCTCCGCCGGCGCGCCGGCTTCCACCGCTTCCTCTCCCTCCCAGTCGAGCTCCAGGCCAAGATCGTCAGCCTTGCGACGGACGACGTACGCTGGGTCGACCTCACGCTTGCCGAGTCGCTCATGTTGACGAGTAGGGCGAGTTACAAGCTCGCAGCGCCGATCGTTTGGAGGGTGCGTCTTTTCCCGCCTTTCTCGTTTATTGCGACTCACCCTCTCGTGCAAGTAGGTCATCCAGCTGGGCGACAAGACGCCGGCGAAGCTCGACCAGTTCCTCTACCTCCGCCCCGCCATCTTCGCCCTCATCCGCGGCGTCTACACCAAGCCGGTCTGGAAGACCCCCGTGACTGGTCTCTTCAGCAAGTACTGCGACATCGTCCTCCGTCTTCCCAATGTCGAGGAGCTCTGCGTGTCCTTCCTCGGCAACTACCGCGAGGGCAGCAAAGGTTGGGAGCTGTACGACCGTCTCGCCAAGACGGTGTACCCGAAGCTCGAGCGGTTCGACACTTACTTCCGGATGATTCGCGACTTCTCGAACGATGCGACGGCGCTCGAGGGGAAACAGGCTCTGCCAGCACGCACTCCGCTCGACTGCCTCGACGCGAACAAGGTCGAGGAGCTCACGCTCTACATTGAGCCTCTGAGCAGGGCGGACCACGACTCATTCAAGCGTGCGCTCGCGTCGTTTGGCCAGCTCCGCCGCCTCAATCTCCAGGCGTCCGCGTTCATTCGCGAGGTGACCTTTCCCCTGCCCGCATCGAGCTCGGCACCGCTCCGCGCTCTCCACCTCGACGGCAACATGGCCTTGGTCAACACGAACGACCTTCTCTCTCTGCTGCAGAGCGCCTCAAGCACACTCGAGTATCTGCACCTCAACACCCGCCTCTCCTCCCCTTTCCGCCCTGTCCATCTCCCGCACCTGCGCCAGCTCAAGCTCGGGACCAGCCAGCCCATCGACATGCTCGTCAACTTCCTCGGCTCTCCCATTGAGCTTCTCGAGCTCATCCCCGGCGAGCAGATGTCGTTCTTCACGGGCGGCGGCGGATCTGCGAAGAGCAGCCTCCTTGCCTCCTTCCAGGCACTCCCCAAGCTCGAGCAGTACATTACGAACGAGGACATCGTTGACTCGATGCAGTTCACCGAGATCGTGCCGGTCCACCTCTTCCTCCGCGACCGCGGCATCAACTACCTCGACCGCACCGGCCGCGGCGAAGGCGTCGTGCCGAGCTGGCGCGACCTCCTTGACGACCTCGATGAGTGGTCTGTGCCGCGCAGGCTCGGCGGGAAGGGGTACGCGACGAAGGACGAGCTTACGCAGAGGCAGGTTCAGTGGCCCACCCCGCCGCACTACTACCGCGAGGGGTGACAGAAGGGCGACAAGGAGCGCTTGGTCTCGGGCCTTCGGAGACGACGCACGCTTGTAACGACGACACGAACTCAAGAGCTTTTCTTTCCTCTCTCGAGCTTCTCTTCGACTCAGTCCGCACTGGAAGAGAACGTTCATATCGCATGTACGTGTCGAGAACTAGTGGCTACCAGAGCAGAGAGAGGAAGAACGGCCCGTACTGAAGGTAGGCGAGCAGGAGGCGCATTTTGACCGGAGGGAAGAGGAACACGGACGCCAGGCCAATAACAAAGCACGAGGAAAGAGGGGTCACTAAGGCGTGTAAGGCGTGGTGAATGTACGGGTACGAGATGGGTAAAAGTGTCTGTTCAAGAAAGGATAAGAAAGGCGAAGAGGGGCGTGAGGGTGAGGACAGCGCGGCTAGTCCTGGTCGTCGGCGTTGACGACGCGGAGCTCGCGCTTCGGGGCAAGGCCAGACGCGACGTAGGTCTCGCGGCCCAGCATCTCCTCCTCGACATCGTCGCTGCACGTAAGGAGCAGGTCAGCGGTGAAAAGGGCGCAGAGCGAGCCAAGGCGACGCACCTTGCAACGGCGGGCTGCTCGAGACCGCTCTGGCGGCGCTGGAAGTCGTACATCGAGCCCGGGCTGAACTCGCTGCCGATCGAGCCTTGTTGGCTGTAAAGCGGCGAAGTACAAGTACGAGGAAAGCGTCAGAAAGACCGAACGGAATGTTCGGAACCTCGACGGGGCGTCGACGCACCGATGCTTCTCGCCCGGGAACACGAAGCCCGCGAACCTGCCTCCCGAGCTGCCCGAGTCGCTCCGCCCCGCGAGCGCCTTCTTCTCCGCATCCGCGCGCTCCTCGGCCTCGCGCTGCTTCTTCTTATGCCGCATGACGAGGAAGATGGCGAGGAGGATGAGGAGGAGACCGACGACGCCGCCGACGACGCCACCGACGATGGCGCCAATGTTGGTTCCGCCGCCGCCACCGCTGGATGAGTCCGAAGAGTTGGAGCCGGTCCCGCCGATACCGGTGCCGCCAGTGATGTTGGCGACGATGTCGGGAGTCGTAAACTGCGGGAGAGAAACCAGTCAAGGTTCGAGGAAGAAAAGATGACAGGCGCGAGACAACGCACGACCGTGTTGGCCTTGAAGTTGCTCTGCCACGCCGAGCTGGAGACGTTGTAGACCTGCAGCGGTTGAATTCAGCTGCAAGTCAGCGGGAGAAGAGCAGCGAGAGACGCACGAAGATGCCCGGCTGCTCGCAGATCACGTCGTCCGAAGTCAAACCGCCCATGACGACAAGCGCGCTGCCGTCGATGACGCACTGCGAGAGGGAAGAGCTGGTGAGTATGGAGGGAGGTGTGAGCGAGAAGGGGAGAAAGGGAACCTGGTGACCGGCGCGACCGGGCGGCTGGCCGGAGAGATCGCTCCCGACGGTCGTCCAGGTGTACTCGTTGTCGTAGATGGTGAGGATGAAGATGGAGCTACGAGAGCAGGGAGAAGGTGAGTTCGTTCCTAGGAGGGTGAAATCGAAACCGAAGAAAACGACGCACGAGTCGCGGTCCGTCTGATTGAGCCGCTGCCCGCCGTACACAAACAAATGGTGCGCCTCCTTGCCGTTGACGGTCGCACTGCCCCTGACGGTGCAATGATTGACGCGGCGGTCCATGGTCTGCCCGCCAGTCGACTGGCGTGTCCAGCCCTGCGCGCCGAGGTCGTAGACGTCGAGGACCGAGTTGTCAACGTATTCGGACTCGGTCGCGCCGCCGATCGACACGAGGATGCCTTTGCCTTGAGTACCGAGACCGGGAACGTAGCTGGAGAGGGAGGTGCGAGCGAGCAGGTCTCGTTAAAGCCGGGAGTGGAGAAGAAGGAAAGAAAGGAGCGAGGGTGAGGGGGGAAAAGGAAAAAGCGAGAGACGCACGTCAGGGTACCGTCCGCACGCGAGACGGGGTTGGTGAGCGGCGTTGAGCTGTTCGAGGTCTGGGCCGAGGACGAATAGCTGGTGATGTTGCTCATCTGCTTGTTGCCCATGTCGAATGAGACCATCGTGTTAAGGTAGATGCTGCCACGAGAGAGAGAGGGTAAGTCAGGACGAGGTGAGCGAACGAGAGGGTGATGAGGAAGAGCTGAGGAAGCGGTGAGGACGCACCGGCTGACTTGGTTGCTCCAGCCCTCCGTAGTGTGATCGTCTTGGTGGCCATGGGAGTCTACAGGGCGAAGGAAAGTCAGACCAGGCGTCAGAAAAAGAGCGGAGTAGAAGGGACTGCGAGTGAAGAAGCGGGAAGAAAACGCACAGAACCCGATGTTGTCCCCGTTCGTCCCCAGGCCGGGCACCAAGGCCGGCTGTCCCTCTGCGACGTTCCCAATGTCTCCATCCGTATCCACAATAGACCACTGCGCGCCCTGGATGTCGTACTGGAAGGTGCGCTGTTCGGGTGGCGGGACAGATGGCGAATCGGAATAGGAGCCGCCATACTGGTAGAGGTAGTCGCCGTCTGCTGAGGGCCAGAGGGCGCCGACTGCGGAGAGAAAGTGTCAGTCGGGGTGAACAGGAGGAACAGTCGGTTGGTGCGAACGGAGTACGGCGAGAGGGAAAAAGACGCACGGGTGACGGCAGGAGGGTAGGAGTAGTTGCCCGTGTCGGCCTCGACGAGCGTGAGAGGCGGCGTACCGGTCGGCCAGTCTACGTAATTCGAACGCGATAAGCCTTCGACTGGGTGCAAAAGCGGGAAAGCGAAAGAAGTGGCGCACCGTCTCCCAAACTGAGCGAGACGAGCGCGTTTGTCCAGATGTCGCTGTCCTGCCCGCTGCTGGTCTGCGCCTCGCCGCCGAAGTAGTAAAGCGTCGAGCCGTTGCCGCTCGTCTGGCCTTTGGCGCGGGCGACGGCGGCCTGACCGGACCATCGGAAGCACGGTATCGGTCTAAGTCATGAAAGGTGGTCAGCAGAGAGAAGGTGCGTAGAGGAAAGGGCAAAACGCACTGAGGCTGGCTCTGCGCCTGCACGAGAGTGAAGAGAGCGGGAGCGAGGACGGCGAGTCGGGCGAAGGAGCGCGGCAAGTCCGGCCATCGCGGCTGCTGGGGGCAACGGCGGTTCGAGGGTTGGACCATGGTGCTGTCGCGTGCGCGGTGAACGGGCAGAGTGGGTGGGCGATGAGTGAGAGGGAGCGAGAGAGGGCGGGAAGAGGTCGCCGTTGAAGGATCAAGTGGGGGCAGGCAACCACACGTCGAGCAGCGGCACGGCGTGGGTGTGCACCGTCGGGATGGAATGCTGGTGGTGCTGAGCGAGTTGTGGCAGGCGTGCGAGCAGCGAAGAGCAGGAGGCGAAGCGGTTCTTGCTCTGAAGGCTCCTCTTCTTCTCGGCGTGGGAACCGCGACAAAACAGCCCTCCCTTCTTCCTCCTCTCCCACAGCGCGTACACTCTGCACCCAGGCTCCTCGCACGCCGCGGAAACAGGTGCCAGTCGCGCGGGCAGAAGAGGGCGCCTTTCTTCCGCCAACGTCACTTGCAACCGGTTGCCGCAGCAGGAAGAACGGGTCGCGCCCAACAAGGCGGCGTTGCGGGTACGATGTACGCAAGCAGAGAGAAGAGGAGGGAGGTACGATGCAGAAAGAAGGCGGAGGTAGGGTGTGCACGGCAAACGAAAGAAAGGCGAATGAAAACAAGCTTTTGTCCTTCTCCTCCTCCTCCGCCCTACAGCGCTGAACCGGGTCGCGCTTCGACGCCTAGTACTTGTGCAGTGCGTTGCGCCAGCCCATGTAGTCGTTGAGCAGCTCCGGCTCGTGCTTGGCGCGCGACGACCGGCGGCCGCTCTTCTCGGGGGCGTCGGCGCGAGGCAGCTCGGGGTGGGCGGCGTCCTGCAGGTTGTGGTAGAGTCAAGGATGGGTACCGAGAGAGATGGGAGGGGAAGAGAAGAAGAGCGCACGTGTTGGCGCTTGCGAGCACCGGCCTCGATGAAGGTGCGCCACTTGGAAATGGCGGTCTTGAGGGCGAGTTCGCGCGTGCCCTTGCTGTTGAGCCAGGTGAGGAGCAACTCGATCTATGTACAGAGGGGAGCGTATGGATCAGCACGGCTCATCGGACGAGAAAGAGAGCCAGAGAGGGGAAAGAGCCGGCAACGCACCTCGTCCTCGTCCTCGTAGTACGCCCACTCGTTCACTCCGAGCACCTTCTGCAGCTCCTCGGCAACCTCCTCCCTAACCCTCCTCTCCCTCATCTCCTTCTCACCCTCCTCGCCCTTCGCCTTCAAGTCGGCAATCATCTCCCAGTCCTCCCAGCTCGGGCCCTGGACAAACAGCCTCCCGGTGCCGTACGTCACGCCCCCGGCGCGCGCGTCAACGAGCTCCATGCTCCCCACGCCGTCGAACCACCAGTACCGGCAGTGGAAGCGGTCCTTGCCCAACGGCCGCGCGCGCGCGACGCCCTGGAAGCGCCGGAACTCGCGCTCGACCGTGTCGTCGCGGTCCGAGTTGGTCTTGATCTTGTCCTCGATCGTCGAGCGCGCGATCACGCCCTTGGTCTTCTGCTCGGCCGCCTTGCGCAGCTGCGCCATGTTGGCCGCCTTGCCCTCGGCGAGCGACGCGAGCCGCTTCTCCTCGAGCGCGGCCTGGCGCTTCGAGACCGACATGGTCGAGCCGGCCTCGGACACGGCCGCGGTTGACTCGGCGTCCGAATCGAGCTGGTCCTCCTCCTCGCCGGCGTCGTCGGCGGCGGCCTTGGCAGGACGGGAGGCGGAAGAGGGCGCGTCGGCTTCGGAGGGAGGGGCGGAGTCGACGTCCATCGCCTCGCCGTGGCCGTTCGAGGACGCAGGGATGGGCATGGCGGAGGGGGTAGAGGGGATCGAGATGGGGAGGCCGTTGTCGAGGTTCGTCTTCTGCTCGAGGCTGTGGACGAGAGAGCAGCCTCAGCATTGTTGGCTCGGAACACGTGTAGACGAAGGGAGAAGGAGAGCAAGGGGAAGGACGTACAGCGACTTCCTCTCCTTATTGACATCCGCCCTCGTCTTCCTCAACTCGGTCAGCTTGGCATCGCACTCGTCGACAAACCCGCGAACGGCCTTGGAGCCCATGACGAGCGTGCAAAGGTAGCCGATGATGTCGAGCTTGTCCGCGAGCGGGAGGGAGAGGTACGCCTCCTCCGGGTTCGACGTGTCGACCGGGTCGGCCTCGTCCTCCTCCGCCTTCGCCGCCGCCGCGGGGGCCCCAGGGAGAGGAGGAAGCGCGCCGAGCGCCGACGACGCGGGCGGCACAACCCCCTCTGCTTCCTCGACCTGGGGCTTGACGTCCTCCGCGCCATTCTCCTGCTTGACCTCGCCATTCTGCTGCTGCTGCTCGAACTGCTCCTCCTCCTCCGGCTTGGGCAAGTCCGGGTGCCCGCGGAACAGATGCCGCATGATGGGCACGAACCTTTCGAGGTAGAGGGGCCCGCCGCGCTGGCACAGCGCGCCGATGAGGTGGCGCTCCCACCCTTCGCGGCCCTCGGCGTACTTGAGCTTGGCCTGCCGGTCCCACCGCTTACCGTACGAGATCCCGAGCCGCACGAGCCGGTTCAGCTCGGACTGCTCGTACGCCGCAATGTCGAGCTGCGCCTGGTCCGCGCCGTCGCCGCCGTCGAGGCCCGCGAGCTGGTCGACCGGGTTCGGCTCCTCCTTCATCGGCGTCGACTCGCCGTCGCCCGGCACGGGCGTCGCCGAGGCGGTCGCGGCAGCAGCGGCGGCGGCGTTGGCGCCGTGGGAGTAGACGGCCGTCGTCGAGCCGAGCACGCGCGAGTTGTCGGTGCCGATGATGTTGGTGAGCGAGGCGTGGATCTCGAGCAGGAGGACGCAGCGCGGAGTGAGGGTGTCGTGCTGCATAGCCGCGGCGTACTCGTCGAGGGTGAAGTTGGAAATGTAAAGCGGTTTGCTGCATGGCGAGAGCGAGCGCTTCGGTCAGTAAGCGACTTTCGTGGGATGGAAAGTGATGCAAGAAGGGGAGAACGCACGAGAAGATGTTGAGCATGTTCCACGTCTCGATGAACCGGTCAAAGCACTCGTCGGGCACGGGCAGCGTCCGCTTCGGCTGCGGCTTGACGGGCAGGCTCGGCACGTCCTGGTTGACGCGGCGCAGGACGCGGCCGTCGATGATGCTCATCGGGTCGAGGTCGAGGTCCTCGATCGGGTACTTGATGGGCTTCTTTGCGGCGGCGGACGGGGTCGAGCTGCCTGCATCCGGGGCGTGCGAAGCATGAGAGGACCCGCCTGCGGGGGTGGACGAGCCATCGGCTATGCGAATGGAAGGAAAGGAGTTGGAAGGAAGAGTCAGTCTAGGTTCAGCAGGACCAGCCCGGAAGCAGGTGAACCACAACGCACCCGTCTTCCTCCTCTTCGTCGCTGCCCCCTCCGCCCCGGGCGTGCTCCCCTCCGGCGCGCCCTTCCGCCTCTTGGCGAGCTTCTGCTCCCTCATCGCCTTGTTCCTCTCCTCCTCGTCGCCGGACTGGCTCGTCGGGATTCCAAACGCGCGCGCGATGGACGGCTTGACCATCCACGGCGAGCCGATGGCCGGGTCGCGCATTAGGCACTCGCGCATGTAGCGCTTGAGGATCGACTTGGAGAAGGCGAGGCGGTCGCGGCTGAGCCAGAGGTGGAAAGGGTCAGTGCGGGGCTGATAAGGCGGAGAGAAGCGGGAGGCGCACGAGAGCTGCCTGGCCTTGACCTCCATGAAGCTGCCCTCGAACTTGTGCTCCTCGTCCATGAGCTGCACGGTGTAGAGGTACTCGTCCGGGCTGTCGTCCGCCTTGGCCGTCTTGGGGTCGACATTGAGGTCGCAGCCGACCTTGTGCGCGACGGCGTTGTAGTCGTCGCCCGCGGGCTGGGCCGGAGCGGTCGAAGTGGAGGCGGCGGGAGCGGGAGACGGGGACGGCGCAGCATCGCGGACGTTCTGAGGAGGAAAGACCTTGGCGACCTTGGCAAAGTACCTACGAGGGGGAAAGGGATCAGAACGAGGAAGGAAGAGGGATAAGGCGAAGGGAACGCACTTGTCGCCGCCGCCGAGGTCGACAAAGATCTTCTCGTTGGCGAAGAAGCGGTCCTTGTAGCGCTCGTAGACGAGGTCGACGAGCGAGTCGAGGCGGCCCATGACGCCTGGCGAGAGCGAGACTGTGTCAGTCGAGCGCGAGAAGAGAGGAGGACTAGAAAGAAAAGGGGGCGCACGGAACTGGACGGTGCCGAGGACGCGCCCCTTGAGCTCGTCGGGGAAGCGCTCGCGGACGACGCGGGACTCTGCCTTTTCGGACTGGAGGGCGGAGAAGTAGTCGAGGTTGGTCTTGCCCGAGTACTCGCACTGGAACTGGCGGAGGAGGAGGAACGAGAGGCGGGCGGCGTAGGCCTCGTAGTCGAGGAAGATCTCGCCCGTGGCCTTGAGGTAGAAGACGTGGGCGTCGTCCGAGATGTGCGAGGTGTCGGGGAGCGGGAGAAGGGGCACTGGCCTGCGGCGGAGGAGCGGCATGGCTGCAAGTGCGGGTGCGGCTGGGTAGAAGAAAAGGGGAGGGGGAGGGTCAGCAGGAGTGCATGCGAAGGAGTGCGGACGGGCGAGAGCGAGGCGGGAAGAGGAAGCAAAGTAGGCAGGAGGCAGACGAAGGCTGGGGTTGGTCAGGGTGAGGAGGGGAGACCTACGAGCGGGAGAAGGGAGGTGCGAATGCGCTGGTGTGTGGTGGCTCTGGGTGGGGTGGTCTGCGAGCTCGAATGGGGCTGGCGAGAGCCGGCGAGGGAGGGCGTAGGAGGAGTGAGGGAGGCGTGGAGGCGAGATGCGAGAGGTTGGGAAGAAGGCGGCGAGGGGAGAAGAGGGGGGTCCGGGTGCAGCGGGGTCCTGGGAGGGTTGCTGGGCGGGAAGGCGAGCAGCAGCAGCCGAGAGCAGCGAGCTGAGCAGTAGGGGAGAGCCAGCCCGAGCGAGTGCGACTTCGCTTCGAGGGCGCGGTGTGCTCTCCCCCGCATCCTGCCTGACCTCGAACACTTTCCGTTTGACCTCTTGTAGCCACGGTCGCGTACCCCCGCCTTACCGCACACCGCTCGTCTCGGCTCGTTCTGCTCAGTCCAGCTCGCTCACTCTCGGCAGTCCCCTCGAGCTGCACAACCACTTCTCCTCGTCCCCTCTCCCTCGTCGCGCCCCGCAACGTCTCGAGCTCATCCTCTTTGCTGCCTTCCTTGCACCGCTCACCCGCTTGCTACTCCTCTCTCGCCCCTTTCTATCCGCGCATACCACGCTCAGCGCGCTCCACCGGCGCTGCTCCTCCTCCACCTGCGTCCACCCACCTGGATGCACCCCCTCCTGCCCGCCCTCGTCGTCCGGCTCGCCTCCGCCCTCCTCGCCCGCGCCTTCTTCCAGCCCGACGAATACTGGCAGGCCCTCGAGGTCGCCCACCGCTGGGTCTGGGGCTACGGCCGGCTCACCTGGGAGTGGAGGACCACTCCTCCTCTTGCCGGCAAGGAGTGGTGGGACAGGGAGACGCTGTGGGGGTTAGTGACCGAGGGCGGCAAGGGCGGGATCAGAAGTCCGCTCAGCGCTGTCCCGACGGCGGCGGTGTACCAGCTCCTCAAGCTGCTCGGCTGGGAGGACGGCGGGCTGCTGGTGCGCTTCTCGCTCCGCTTCCTCTCGCGCTTCTTGCGTCTTGATCGCTGAATCGCTTCATTGCTACGATTGTGATGCGCAGGTGCTCGCGCCGCGGCTGCTCCAAGCCCTCTTCGCCGCCTCGACGGACGTCGCCGTCCACCGCCTCGCTTCTCGCGTCCTCGGGCCACGATACGCCCATGCAGCAGTGCGCTTTCACTGCTTCTTTGACCCCTGACTGTGCAGAGAAATGGAGACTGACACACGCAGGTAACGCCCGCAGCTCTTCGCCTCCCTCACCTCCTTCTTCCACTTCTTCACCCTCTCGCGCACCTTCTCCAACTCGACCGAAACCTGCCTCACCGCGTGGGCACTCGCCTCCTGGCCCTACTCCACGACCCTCTCTTCGCCTCCCGTCACCGCCCTCGAAGACGACGAGGCGAACAAGGGGCACTCTCGTCCCCCGCACGCTGAGCAGGGGAGCTTGGCAAAGGCGCTGGCGTTCGCGGCGGCGGCGACGGTGATGCGTCCCTCGAACGCGGTGATCTGGATCTCACTCGGGGTGCAGCTCGTGTGGCAGCAGAAAACGCTCTCGGCCAGGTGGACAGTTGTCCGCACTGCAGGGGTGATCTGGTTTGTTTCCCTTCCTTCTTCCTCGGTCTCCTCTCTTCTTAACCTGGAGAAAACGCGACCGTGCGCTCCACAGCCTCATCACCTCGCTCCTCACCCTCGCGCTCGACTCCCTCTTCTACCGCACGCCGACCTTCACCCCCCTACGCTTCCTGCACGTCAACGTCCTCCGCTCCATCTCTCTCTTCTACGGCGCCAACCCCGCGCACTTCTACCTCTCGCAGGCCGTCCCGCTCCTCCTCCTCACGCAGCTGCCCTTCTTCCTCGACGGGCTGCGGCGGTGGACGCGGGGCAGCGTGCAAGTGAGGCAGCCGCGCGCGGTGAGGAGCTTGGTTGTCACGGCGAGCGCGACGGTCGGCGCGTACTCGCTCCTCTCGCACAAGGAGTGGCGGTTCCTCCACCCGCTCCTGCCCATCTTCCACCTCCTCGTCGCCGTCTCCCTCGTCGCGCGCTCCTCCACCACTCCCCCCACCTCTTCATCATCGCATCGAGTCGGCGGAGGAGGACTCGGCGTGCGTAAGAAGGACGCTGCCTTGTGCCTCGTCACCCTCGTCCCCGCCGTCTACCTCAGCGCCTTCCACGGCCTCGGCCAGAACGAGGTCATGCACCACCTCCGCCGCGTCCTGCACTCTCCTGCCTCCTCCGCCTCGTCGCTCGTTCTCGACCCGACCGGCGGACAGAGAGGAGCGGAGAGCGGGACGAGCCTCGCGTTCCTTATGCCGTGCCACTCAGTCGGGTGGCAGGCGTTTCTGCATGCGCCGGGCCTAGAAGCCGGAGAAGGAGAGGGAGCAAGGATCTGGGACCTGACGTGCGAGCCGCCCGTTCTGTGCGTTCAGCTTTTCCCTGCCTCCCTCTCTCCCGTTTTTCCCCCCTCCCTCTTGCGGAGCAGTACTGACGCGAGACACATTTGCTCCGATTATGCAGCGGCCAGTCCCCCGCCGCCTACCTCGACCACTCCGACCACTTCTACCTCTCTCCCTCTTCGTACCTCCTCACCCGCTTCCCCTCCTCCGTCGACCCATCCTTCCCGCCTTCTCCTCCGCCTCTCCACCCCGCCCCGGGCCGGCTGGAAAGCGGGTACGACCTCGGCTGGCGGCACACCTGGCCCGAGCGCATCGTGCTCTTCTCGAACCTGCGCGACGAGCGGTGCGAGGCGGAGGTGTATGGGCGAGGAAGGGAGGAGGAAGATGGAGGTGGGACGGTTGGAGGGCTGCTGGAAAGGAAGGGGTACAGGGAGGAGAAGCGCTTCTGGAACACGCTGGGAGGGTGGCACGAGGACGAGCGGCGGAGGGGCGAGGTCGTAGTCTTGCGATGGCGGGCCGAGGAGGCGCGCATCACATAGACACTCAGGACGAATAGACACTCGCTGCCCCTCCTGCGCCACCGAATCACACCCGTGAGAGACTCTCCCTCACGACGACGACGAGCCCAGCGCCGGGTGCTCCGGCCGCGAGAACCGCAGGATGTGCAGGTGTTCCCTCCCCGCGCGGCGCTTGAGCGTGATCTCGCCGTGCAGGCCGTAGCGCGCCTTCATGGACGCGAGGATCTCGAGCGGCTTGTTTTCCGGGACGGCGACGAGGTAGAAGAGACCGCGCGGGGAGAGGAGGGTCTGCGGCCGTTGCTCGGGGTCGTCAGCTCGAGCTGATGCGAAAAAGGAGAGAGGTAGAGGGCGAGACGCACCTCGACCTGCTCCAGCAAGCGATCCGTCACCCTCATCCCGCCCTTGCCGCCCGCCCACGCCCGCTCGATCACGCCCCGTTCTTGCGCCTCCTCGGCCTCGAGGTCGTCCGTCTCGACGTACGGCGGGTTGAACACGAGGACGTCGACGGCCTTCTCCAGCCGCGGGAGGAGGGACGAGGTGAGGTCTGTCAGGAGGGGCTGCAGCGGGATTGAGTTGGCTTTCCCGGTGAGGAGGGTCGCGCGGGTGGATGGCGGGTTGAGGTCGGTACAGAGGTAGACTGTAGGGGGGAGCTTGTGAGTACGCGCAGGGGAAAAAGGGAGGAATTGGCGCACGAGCGGAAGAAGCGCCGCAGATAGCCCCGAGAAAAGCGGACACGCAGCCGGATCCGGACCTGTCCGTCGCTCCAGGTCAGCCTGGCTCCCTCCAAGAGGTGGAGAGGACGGAACGCACCCAACCTCGAGGCAGATTCTGCTCCCCTTGAGCAGCTCCTGGTCCTGCTCCAGCGCGTCGAGGAGGATGAAGGTGTCCTCTGCGGGCGGTTCTGCTGGTCAGCTTGGTCCGAAGGAGGTTCTGGTGGAATGGAGCGGACCGGCAGGCTCGTAGACGTCCTCAAAGTCGGCGGCCTTGAGGTGAGAGGTCGAGGGAGTGGGGAGCATGCTGAGGAAGAAGAGAGGGTAAGCGGGATGGAGCAGAATGGGCAGGCAGGGGCGTACTCGGTCTGTGCACTGCGGTGCTGCCCAGTACAGCGGGTCTGAGCCAGTCAGAGGTCGTGGTCGCTGTTCAAGGCGGAGTTGCTCGTTCGCCTCCTCGCCTTGCGCTCAACTCGACAACGCCACCGTACGTACTGCTCGAACACGCAAAAAGTCCTTGGAGTAGCTCACTAGCCCGTCTGCCTTGTCGCTGACGCGCCTGCCTTCCCTCATCGCCCGCACTGCCACCCCACTTCTCCTCACCTCTTTCCGCCATCTTTGCCCTGGCTACATCAATCGGTACGCTCCGTCGTCCCTGCGCACCGTCTTTTCGAGCTGACCACTTCTTCCTGCAGTACCGTCTCGCACCCCCGCCTGTCGCGCTCCGCCTCACCTCCTCGTCCCTCTCTCTCTTCGCCGTCTCCTTCCCTGCCGTCCCGCCTGCTCTTCGACCCTTCTTTGCCCTCCTTCCTCTCGGCACGGCTCATCCCTGCGCTACAGCACCATGGTCTCCTTCTCCTGCGTGCGTCCCGTGTTCCCCCTTTTCCTCCTCCTCCCCTTCGCTGACCCTGACTTCCTTGCGCTCTCACGAATGCAGGAAAACTGCGGCGACATCCTCAAGAAGCCCAAGCTCGACCAGCACGCCGGTACGTCCCCTCACTTCCCTTCCCCTTCCCTCCTCTCTATTGCTTTTCTTGCCGAAACTGACGAAAGATCGCGAGAGTAGGTCGCTGCCGCGGCGCCGTCTTCACCTGCATCGACTGCAACACGACCTTCCAGGGCACGTCGTACCGCGCGCACACGAGCTGCGTGAGCGAGGAGCAGCGGTACCACAAGTCGTGCGTCTTGCTTCTTCCCTCTCTGGCTTTCTCCCTCCCTTTCTTGCATGTGACGAGACTGATGAGATCGACGCGGGTCGCAATCGCAGGGTCTACAAGCCTCCCAAGGGCAAGGGCGCCAAGGCGCAGAAGAACCAGCAGCAGCAGCAACAGCAGCCGGCTGAGGCCGCTCCCGCGCCCGCACCGGCCGAGCCCGCCGCGGAGGAGACCAAGAAGCGCGCGCGCGAGGAGGAGCCCGTCGAGGCGAAGAAGGCCGCGGAGAAGAAGGAGGAGGAGGTTGTGGCTGCCCCAGCGGCGGCGGAGGAGGAGCCGAAGAAGAAGAAGTCGAAGAAGGACAAGAAGAAGAAGGGCGAGGAGGCCGAGGCGGCAAAGGACGACGCCGCGCCGAAGGAGACGACGCTCGCTGACTTCCTCAACACCACCGTCGGGCCGCTCCTTAGCAACCCGGACGCGCTCTCGCTCTCGCAGCTGAGCGAGAAGGTCCTCGCCGCCGCGACGGAGGCGGGCCGGAAGGAGAGCAAGGAGGACGTCGAGGGCGCGCTGTGGAAGGGCCTCAAGGTTGGGGGTAAGAAGCAGAAGGTGCGGGCCGAGTTTGCATAGCTGTCGGGAGGTTCTGCTTAGAACAGGTGTAACGGCCGTAGACTGGCGCTTTTCCTCGCTTTCCACCTGAGCGCCTAGACGGAAAGCGGGAGAAGCGGGAGAACGAGCGAGCGGAGGGAGAAAACGAAACCGCCTGAATTGCCCGCCGCTGCTTCTACCGCTCTGCTCATGCCTTGAAGTCCAGCTTGAGGTAGCCCTCCACCTGTGCAAAGCATGGGTCCACGTGTAGCCCGTCAGCGCATCAGAATGAGGCTAGAAAGGACAAGGCGGCCAAAACGCACCCGGTTTGTCCGCAGCATGTCGAGGTACTTCTCCGTCAAAGGGTGGCAGACCTCGTAGTGGTTGACGCCTGTGCCGGATTCCCGATCATACATCAGCCTCTTCTCTGTGATAGGTGGGAGAGAGAGAACGCTGCAGAAAGGGGGGGGAGACGCACCCTCGGTCCGCCAGCACTTCTGCAGCTCCTCGCGCACGAGCTTGGCCTCCATGACGCCGATCCAGGACTGGCGGATCTTCTCCTCGCGCGCGGCCTTGATCTCTGTGGGTGGGACGCCAGCGTTGAGGGGGCAAAGAGGAGGGGGCGCAAGGGAGGGAAGGTGCGGTGGGGCGGTAAGTAGTCAGCGGGCCGCGTCTGGATAGAGAGAGTGGTGCTGGAAGTGACACGCGTGGGCTCCGACCGCTCGAGCACGAGTTGCGAGTGTGCTACCCCGCCGACAAGGAGCCGCTCCTGGACCAGGCGAGCCAGTCCCGCTCGGAGCTTCTAGAGCCCAATGAGCGCGGTAATCGGCTCGCGCAGCCCCATCTGAGCGCGTTGTAGCAGTTACGGGAGCCCTGTAGGCCTGCTTCGCGGTGCCCGAACGGCGGCTGTTCGTTTGGTCCACCCCGCTTCACGTCCTCGTCCTCCCTCTGCCGCGCCCTTCGCTCGTGCGATGCCACATTGAGCACTCTGGCAGTCCGGTGAGGCGCCAGTCGAGCAGGCGGAGGGGTGTCGTCGAGTTGCGGCAACGGTGGTCGACAGCGGGGAGGAGGGGAGCAGGCGAGTGAAGGAGTCGACGAGCGTGAGGACGGGTGGGCCTTACCGAGGAAGTTGTCGGGGATGGCACTCTGCGGGGCGGGCATCGTTCAGGCAGCGGGAGTGCGGTAGAAGTGGTCGACCCTGGTCCTGGTTCTGGTCGCTGCTTCTTGCTCCCCCACTTGCTCCTCGCCATGGCTTCCCTCAACCCGCAGGCCATCCTCCACGGCGCACACGGCCACCCTCGCCCACCCGCCATCACGTACACCTACGGCACCGCCGGCTTTCGCGCAGAGTCCGTCCCTTCCTCCTCCTCGTTCAACGCTCGCTCCTCCCGCTCACCACTTCCCCTCGTGCGCAGTGCCGACATCCTCGACAGCGTTTTCTATCGCGTCGGTCTCCTCGCCGCCCTCCGCAGCAAGAAGCTCAAGGGAAAGACCATCGGCGTAATGGTCACCGCCTCGCACAACCCGGAGCAGGTCCGTCTCCCCCTCTCCTCCGCCTTTTCTCCTTCAGGCTGACGAGGAGCCTCCGCAGGACAACGGCGTCAAGGTCGTCGACCCGATGGGCGAGATGCTCCACTCGTCGTGGGAAGCCTACGCGACTCTCCTCGCCAACGCCGCAACGGACGACGCCCTCCTCCAGACCCTGGCGCACATCATCCAGTCCGCCGAGATCGATCTCAGCGTCCCCTCCAAGGTCGTCTACGGCTTTGACACGCGCCCGTCCTGCCGCAAGCTCGTCGCGTCCCTCGTCGACGGGTTCAACGCCATGGGCGCCGAGCAGGTCAACGCTGGCTTGGTCACGACCCCGATGCTGCACTACCTCGTGAGGTGCTACAACACGGCCGGGACGCCGGACGCGTACGGCGAGCCGACCATCGAGGGTTACTACCAGAAGCTCGCGGCCGCCTACACCACCCTCGCCGTGCGTTTTCTCCTCTCTTGCTTCCTTCCCTTCAGACCACTCACACCGTCTCACTCATCTGCAGAAAGGCCGCGAGCTCCTCCCCGCCGTGACGGTCGATTGCGCGAACGGCGTCGGCGCTCCCAAGCTCAAGGAGTTCGTCAAGGTGATCGGACAGGACCTGCTCCCGGTCCTGCCCGTCCGGGACAGCTACACGACCCAGGGCGCGCTCAACAAGGACTGCGGCGCCGACTACGTCAAGACGAAGCAGCAGGCACCCAAGGACGTCCAGCTCGTGCCCTGGCAGCGGTACTGCTCGTTTGACGGTGATGCCGACCGCATCGTGTACTACTACGCCGACGGCGAGGGCGTCTTCCACCTCCTTGACGGTGACAAGATTGCTGGGCTTGCGGCGGGATTCATCATGGAGCTCGTCAAGGAGGCCGGGCTCGACGTCAAGGTTGGCGTTGTCCAGACCGCCTACGCGAACGGTGCTTCGACCAAGTACCTCACCGAGGTCCTCGTGAGTCGGGCTGATCGCTCTTGCTTGACCTCTTTCCGTTCGAGCTGCTGGCGACTGTTGTACTTACCGTTTCCTCCCTTTCCTCCACAGGGCGTCCCTGTCACCTGCGTCCCGACAGGCGTTAAGCACCTCCACCACGCCGCCGAGTCGTACGACATCGGCGTCTACTTCGAAGCGAACGGGCACGGCACCGTCCTCTTCTCGCCCTCGACCCTCTCCTCCATCCGCTCCGCCTCGCCCTCTTCCCCAACCGAAACCGCCGCCCTTTCGCACCTCAAGGCCCTCACCGAGCTCATCAACCAGACCGTCGGGGACGCGCTCTCGGACATGCTCCTCGTCGAGACCGTCCTGCTGCACCGCCAGTGGGCGCCCGCCGACTGGGACCGCGCGTACACCGACCTGCCGAACCGCCTCGTCAAGGTGCTCGTCAAGGACCGCCATGTGTTCACGACCAGCGACGCGGAGAGGAAGGTTGAGACGCCTGAGGGGCTGCAGGCGAGGATCGATGAGGCGGTCCAGGAGGTCGAGGGCGGGAGGAGCTTTGTCAGGCCGAGCGGGACGGAGGACTGCGTGAGGGTGTATGCCGAGGCGGCGACGAGGGAGGCGTGCGACGGTGCGTCTCTGTTTTCCTTTCCTCCTGTTTCTTCCCTGACTGACTCTTTGTTGCTCGACCTCCTCTTCTGCCCCGTCCTCTCCGCAGCCCTTGCCAACAAGGTCAGCAACATCGTCTTCGACATTGCCGGCAAGGGCGACCGCCCCGCCAGCTTCGTCTAGTCGCCTTCTTGCGCCTGTCCTCTTTTTCCCCATCATCCTCCCTCGTCTACCTCGTTCCGCCACCGCACACTGCCGCACAGCAAAAAGATACACCCCGTGTTCGTTCGTAGATTCCCTCCGTCTCCTTGGAGATGGTGCAAAGACACTTGTCGACGTCGCCCTCGGGGCAGGAAGGAGAGGAGGAAAGAGAGGAGGAGGAAGAGGTGGTCGAAGGGGTTCCGCTTTCCCAAGGCCAAGTCTCTGCGCAGTGCCTTTCTTCGCCACGTCGTCCAACGACCTCTGCGCCCACACATCTCACGCTCGCCTCGCCCTTCCCGCCCGTTCTCGCTCTCCCTCCTTCCCTCAACTCGCTTCTCCTGCTATCGCTCGAGTCGGTTCCAGGTCACCTACACCGCCTACCTTGAATTCCGTACGTCCCCTCCACCTCACTCGCCGTGCCTTCCGAGACGCTGACCCCTTTCCCTCGTCTCATCTCCTCTCTCCCTCCGCCTCGTCTCGACAGGCCCACTTCAGCTCGCACCGGCAGGTCACTAGCTCTGCACACCTTCTCCAACACCTGTGTGTCCTGTCCGCTGTCCGTCCTGTCCTCCTCCCTCGTTGACCTTCGCGCTCCCCATTTCCAGCTCCGAACATGGTCAAGGTCGCCTCCTTCGTCAACGGCCTCCCCGTCAGGCTCGACACCATGTCCTCTTACTTCTTCATCGACGAGTACGACGAGGGCAAGGCCAAGGGCGGCATCCGCGCGTGGAACGCCGGCCACGAGGAGGTCATCCGTCGCTACTACGCGGCTTACTCGCCTCCGGTCGTCTCCATCTCGAGGCCGCACGAGCACCACAAGTACCTCGACGAGCACAGCTTCGCCAGCCGCGAGCGAGGCCGCACGGTCGTCCTCGCCAACTCGCGCATCCTCCAAGGCCGCTTTCTCGCCGCCGACTTTGCCTCGAAGACGCTCGAGCCGTTCGAGGCCAAGACGGTCAAGCAGCGCGAGGAGGTCGTGCTCGAGGCGCTGGCGGGCGAGATCCGCGGCTGGGAGCTCCTCCGCGAGACGGACGGCGCCGAGTGGCAGCGCAAGCTCGTCCCCGAGATCAACCTCAAGGACCTCTGCGCCGGCGACGGCAAGGGCCTGCGGCGACTCTGCAACCGCCTCGATCAGCACCTCACCCAGCACACCCTCGTCGGCGACCATCCTTTCCCGCATGCTGCCTTCTTCCGCAAGTTCGGCCTCGGCGGGTCGTCCGACCTTCCGCTCTCGCCTTCGTCTCGCGCTTACCAAGAAGAGATCCTCCTCATCCGGCACTCGATGCTCCTCATCTTCCTGTCCGCCATTCTCGGCGAGCTCGTGCGTTGTCCCGCCCTCTCACTCCTCCAGACGGGTTCGTGCTGAGCGTCCTTGCAGGAGGGCACGCGATTCTCTACGCACCCTGTCGGCAACGTCGCGCAAGAGATGACGCCTAAGACAGCCCCGTACCTCTTCGAAGACTCGAGCGAGCACAAGTTCTTCACTACTGCCGAGATGTGCAGTCAGTGCAATGCCGTCGGTCCGTCTTAAGGTTTGCATCCTTTCCTTCTTCGTCTGACCCCCTTCGCTTTGTAGCGGACGAGTTCGGCGCGAACAAGCTCTACCGATGCGAGCGCTGCCTCAAGATCGGCCGCGTTGAGCTCTACTGTTCGAGGTTCTTCCTCTCCCGTTCCCTATTCTCCCACCGAGACTGACCTCTTTGCCTTTCTTAGTCGCTGTCAGAAGATCGCCTGGAACAAGCACAAGAAAACTTGCGGCACGAAGCTCAGCCAGGCCGTCCCCGTCCCCCACTTCCACTCGACCTCGACGCCGACTGCCGCCTCTTCCGGCGCCTCCTCCCTCCATCCCCTTCGCCGCTTCGTGCTCTCCGGTCTCGACTCCTTCCCGACCGAATTCTGGCACCTCTCGGTCGGCACCGTGATCGGCTTCGACGACAGCCGCGATGCGGACGGCGCGGCAATGACCTCTAGGATCCGCACCGCGATGCGCGCGACGGCGTACAAGGCTCTTCGCGACTCCGACCCGACTTCGATCGACGTGCTCGCCTGCACCCACATCTCCTACGAGGCCACCGAAGGGTTCGACGAGTGCTACAGCTCTCGCCCGTCTGGCAAAGGCCAGCCCGGCGGGCTCAAGGACGTCCGCGAGCTCATTCGCAAGGACTTCAGGATCATGTTCGACCTCGACGACGACCAGCTCGCGGCGGCGATCAAGCGCGGTGAGGAGGAGCTCAAGAAGCCGGAGCGGAAGGGGGAGCGCGAGTACTGGCTTCACAAGCACCGTCTGTGGTCCGTCTCTCCTCCCTCTCTGTCTCGTGTCATGCGCTAATCTTGCCTTTGTCGTGCCGACAGCCGCAGTCTCCAGTTCCAGGCTGAGCAAGACGACGCGTTCGAGAAGATGACGCCCGCTGACAAGCAGCTGCACAAGACCCTCGCGCCTCTCGTCGACCCGATGGTCGACTACCTCACGCGTCTCGCCTACTACTACACGATGCACGACCTTGACAGGCTCGACTTTGAGGAAAAGTGCGTTCTCTGTCCTCTGACCTTCCTAACCTCTCTCCCTTTTTCCTCCTTCCTCTCCCAGCGACTGACTAGTTGTTGCATCCAGACGCGAGGAGAAGAAGCAAGCTCAGTCGAAGTCGACGCCGGCGAGCTCTGGCAGCGAAGGCGACAAGGCGAACGAGGACGAAGACACCTTGCAGTGCTCGGTGCAGTAGGTGCAGGCGGCAGTTCTTTCGCTTGTCGTATACGGTACACTTGGCTCCCTCTCTGCCCTTTTTCCCGGCGGGAACGGGGCTTGAGAACGCTAGCGCGACTTGGAGGATCAGGGGAAAGGAGAATATCGAGCACGACGGGCAGAAGGGCGGTTCTTCGATTCCCGCTGTTCCGTACGCGATAGCAGCTGTTCGCCTATCCGTAGAGACGAGGAAGCTTCGACTTCCGCCTCCCTCACTCGCCTCTCGGCCCCACCTCGCTCCTCTTCCTCCTTGACTTCACTCGCTTCCGCTGCTCTCGCTCACGAGTAGCGCAAGAACCGCAGTACAGCCTGTAAGTCTCCCTCTCGCATCTCTCCACGACCTGCACGGGCTTACCGCTCTCTCGTTCGCCCTCCAGATTCGCCATGGTCAAGGTCTCGTCGTTCGTCGAAGGCCTCCCGGCCAAGCTCGACCTCAAGGAGTCCTACTTCTTCATCGATGAGTACGACGACGGCAAGGTCAAGGGTGGCGTCCGCGCCTGGAACGCCGGCCACGAGGAGGTCATCCGCCGCTTCTACCACCCGTCCTCGCCGCCCATCATCTCGATCTCGAGGCCGCACGAGTTCCAGGAGTACCTTGAAGAGCACAGCTTTGCCAGCCGCGAGCGCGGACGCTCGACCGTCCTCTTCAACAGCCGCGGTCTTCACGCCGAGCTCCTCAAGCCCACCTTTGCCTCTGAGTACCTCGAGCCGTTCGAGGCCAAGACGGTCAAGCAACGCGAGGACGTCGTGCTCGAGGCGCTGGCGGGCGAGATCCGCGGCTGGGAGCTCCTCCGCGAGACGGACGGCGCCGAGTGGCAGCGCAAGCTCGTCCCCGAGATCAACCTCAAGGCGCTTTGCGGTGGCAGCGGCAAGGGACTGAGACGACTCTTCGGCTGCCTGAAGGATCACCTCGACCAGGTCGACCTCATCGAGCAACCCTTCGCGCACGATGGCTTCTTCCGCAAGTTCGCTCTCGGCGACTCCTTCTCTCTTCCGCTGTCGAAGTCTTCCCGAGCATATCAAGAAGAGATTCTCCTCATTCGGCACTCGATCCTCCTCAACATCCTGAAGGCGATCCTCTGCACCCTGGTGAGCCTGCCCCTTCTCTCTTCCCAACTCCGATCCCTTTCTAACTCGTCCCTACTCAGGATGGTTTTCCCGTACCGAAGAAGCGTCCGATCGGCAACATCGCCAGCGAGCTCAATCCGAGCACCGCACCGTCGCTCTTCAAATCGGGTAAGCCCGCCTACAACGTGACTACCGACGAGAGCTGCTCGCTTTGCGGTGGTGCGTTCTTCCACTCATCTCTCATCTTGTCTCACCCGACCGATCTTGCGCTCCAGTCAAGGCCTCTGCGGGCAAGAAGCTCCTGCGGTGCGGAACCTGCGACAAGGTCGGCCGCATCCAGCTGTACTGCTCGAGGTCAGTCTCCTTTTCCTCCCAACAACTCGATCCGAATGAAACTCTCGCTTCTGCAGCCGCTGCCAGAGAATCGCTTGGCCACAGCATAAGCCGGGCTGCGGGGAGAAGGCGTCGCAAGCTCACGCCGTGCCCGTCTTCGACCCTTCTCTCCGCGCTTCGCCCGCTTCTTCCGCCATCTCGGACGCCCACTCACTCCGCCGCCTCGCTTTGCGCGGCCTCGACTCGTACCCAACCGAGTTCTGGCATCTCTCCGACGGCGCTCGAATCGGCGTCGACCTGGGCGACACGCCCGAAGAAGTCGCTGGCACGGTCAGGATCCGCACCGCAATGCGCACGACGGCGTACAAGGCTCTCCGCGTCTCCGACCCGACCGCGATCGACGTGCTCGCCTGCACGCTCGTTCCGTACGAGGAAACGGAGGCGCACGAAATCAACATCCTGAACGAGTCCTCCGCTCCCAAGCGGGCGGGGTCTGCAAGCGCCGCTGCTCGCGCGAAGGACGACTTCAAGACCATGTTCGACTTCGATGACGAAAAGCTCGCGGCGGCGATCAAGCGTGGTGAGGAGGAGCTGAAGAAGCCGGAGCGGAAGCCGGAGCGCGACTTCTGGCTGCACAAGCACCGGATGTCGTACGTCCAGCTCTCCTCATCTTCTTCCCCCTTCGCGAGCTGACCTGGAGCGGAACTTGCATCTAGCCGCCGCCTCAAGCAACAGCAAGAACAGGCCGAGGCTCTGGCGAGGGCGTCGCCCGAGGAGCGCAGCTTCCGCAAGGCCTTTGCGCCCATGTACGACGAGATGTACGACTGGGCCTACGTTTTTACCATGCACGAGCTGGACAAGCTCGACCTTGAGGAGAGGTGCGTCGACCCGGTCTTCCTCTTTTCCTCCCTCCCTCCTCTTCTTTTCCGCCTCTTCATCCCGCCTCTTCAACCCGCCTCTTCCTCCCTTTCTGACTCTACCTCGCACCCGCCAGACGCGCCGAAGAGAAGGCGACTGGACCGGGTTCAGCGTCCTCCAGCTCGAGCGACGAGGCTAGCGAGACGAACCATGGCGGCGAGTGATGAAGAGGGTCGAGGGCTCGTAGCTTGTGATGGTCGGCATTCCCGCTTGTAGCTACCGTACCTTTCGATCCTCACCGCTCTGCGTTTAAGTCAGATGTCAGTCAGCGGCGAGGGAAGCGAGACGACGACTCGAAGGGAGAAGGAGAAAATCGCGCACGTCGGGCGCGAGGGAGTGCCGATGCGATGTGCGAGGGTAGGCGAGGAGGCACGAAAAAAATATAGGAGAGCGCCGGGGTGGAGGGGAGGCAGGGAGGGAGAGAGCGTTCCCTGCCGAAACCGGTTGCGATCTCTCACTTTTGCCCTCTAACCGCCGTTCTCCCGCGCGTCCACGCTCGTCGGCAAAAGGAGGATATTACAACGGTGGAAGAGTACGACGAGAGACGGACCGCGTCTAGAGAGAACAACCTCGACCTCCTCCTGCTCACCTCCGCTCCTTGCGCTTCTTCTTGTCCCGCCCGTCCGAGTCCTTGCCGCTCCGCTTCGACTTGGACGAGGACGAGACTGAAAGCCCCTTGGCGAGGCGCTCGAAGACGCGCTTGGCCTCGCACTCGGGGAAAGCGGCGTTCGGCTGGAAGTAGGCCTGCGGGAGGGAATGGGATCAGTGCTGTCCTTCGGTTGCTGGATAGCCGCACTCTCGGTCGCCGTATACGGTGGCGGGTGGCGCGCAGTGGCCCACGTGGCATGCTCGGAACTGCGGAAGAAGGGCGCAAAAGCCGGGAAAAGACGCACCTGCCCGTATTCCCACAGCCATTCGGCACGAACCTCGGTGCAGCCCCGGATGAAATTCCTGGTCGTAAGAACAAATTCTGTATAGTGAGAAGCGTGCGGGTTCGACGCGAGGGAGGTCAGCGGTCGCCCACGACGGAAGAGAGGAAGAGAACGCGCCGTTGTAGATGACAAACTGCGGCAAACTGTCCAGGCCCGTGGAGGGGTGTAGACCAACCTTCTCTGTAGGCGGCAGCACGAGTCAGAAGGAGCTGGAGATGAGAAGGGAGGAAAAAGACGTACGAAGATCCTTCAAGGTCACGTAGCCGTTCTTCTCGCCCTCCCGATGCGCCACGTTCATGAAGAAGCCCGAGCACAACGCCTGCTGGATGTTCGTATAATATGTGGAAGACGTGAACTCGGTCGAGACGAGATCGAGGTCCAGCTTCTCCATCGCGCGCTTGAGCTGATTCCGGACGTTGTCGGCCTGCTGCATGGCGCGGTGCGAGACGTAGTTGTTCCAGCACCAGTTGGCGTCGGGCTGGCCCTTGTAGGCGTGGTAGAGGTTGAGGAGCGAGAGGTGGTCGCCGGCCGGGTGGGCAAACTGGGCCTTGGCCTCGTCGGCCTCCTTGCGCTGGCTGTTCGGGCGCAGGTACGGGTTCGGGACCGAGAGCATCGCCGCGATCGAGAGAATCTCGTTCGAGCACTTGAACTCGGGCGAGACGATGAGCATCTTGGCGAGCTGCGGCTCGAGCGGGAAGACGGACATGAGGTCGCCGAGCGGCGTGAGGTTGCCGTCGTCGTCGAACGCGGCGAGGTAGTTGAGGAGCTCGAGCGCGCGCATGACCGTCTCGGGCGCGGGCGGGTCCATGTAGTCGAAGTGGACGAGGTCGTCCACGCCGAGCTTCTTCAGCTCGAGAATGACGGAGGCGAGGTTGCAGCGGAGGATCTCGGGGTAGGTCTGCTCCTCGAGCTGCAGGAAGAGAACAGGTGAGCGGGAAAGATCGATGCAAGGAAGAAAATGCCCAAAGCACCTCCTTGACAAAGTCCGCCTCGGTGTACAGACGGAAGCACTTGCCGGGCCTTGTCCGTCCCGCACGTCCCGCTCGCTGGTTCGCACTCGCCTTCGAGATGGGCGAGACGAGGAGCGACTCGACACGGATGCGCGGGTTGTAGATCTTCTGCTTCGAGAAGCCCGGATCGACGACGTAGACGATGCCGTCGATCGTGAGCGACGTCTCGGCGATGTTGGTCGAGATGACGACCTTGCGGCCGAGCGGGCCGTTCGGCTCGCGGGGAGGCGGCGCCTTGTCGAAGATGCGTTGCTGTTGCGAGGGAGGGAGAGACGAGTAGAGCGGGACGGCCTTGAGCGGGCCGAACTGGTGCGGGAGCTGGTCGGCTTCGACCATGATTTTGCGGCAGGCGTCCTCAATCTCCTCCTCACCGGTCAGGAAGACGAGGATGTCTCCTTCGGGCTCGGCTTGGTGGATCATCAGGACGGTGCGGATGGCGGCCTCGAGGTAGTCGGGTTCGGGCTCAGGGGTGTAGAAGCTGCAGAGAGAAGGCATGAGGGAGAGCACTGGAAAAAGAAATGGAGAAGACGCACATCTCGACCGCGAACGTCCGTCCAGGAACCTTGAGCAGCGGCGCGCCGAAGAAGTAGTTCTGGAACTTGGCGGCATCGAGGGTGGCAGACATGACGACGATCTTGAGGTCGGGGCGGCGCTTGGCGACGTCCTTGAGGAGACCCATCAGGATGTCGGTGGCGAGGGTGCGCTCGTGCGCCTCGTCGAGGATGACGGTCGAGTAGCGCGAGAGCATGTGGTCGTTCATCGCCTCGCGGAGGAGCATACCGTCGGTCATGTACCTGCGGGAGGGAAGGTCAATACTGCTTCAACGAGGGAGAAAAGGGGGAAGAGGGCGTACTTGAGGAAGGTGTTCGGGCTCGTGCAGTCCTCGAAACGGATGCTGTATCCGACCTCCTCTCCCAGCGTCACATCCAGCTCGTCCGCCACACGCTTCGCGACACTCATCGCCGCGACTCGCCTGGGCTGGGTACAGGCGACCTGCAGACCCGGGCGGCGCAGGTGGGGAAGGTCGGCGTAGGCGACGTATTGAGGGATCCTGCACACGGGCGTGTCAGTCTCGGCGGTACTGGCGAAGAAGAAGAGGCGGAGGAAGTAGGACGAGAAAAGGGAAACGCACTGGGTGGTTTTGCCGGACCCGGTCTCACCGGACAGGACGGTGAACTGGCTCGACTGGAACATCTCGAGGAACTCGTTCATTTGCGCGTGGACGGGGAGGCCCTTGCGGACCTTGAAGATGTCGGCGTAGCGCTGCGAGTGCGGACGGAGGGTGAAGGGGTTGACGGGGCCGGCCTGCGCGAGGGGGAAGACCTCGTTTCAGTACGATGAGCTTGGTTGGTCTCCTCGAATGCAAGAGGCCCCCTTTGGCCGGTGGAGCGACAGGATACACCAGCGGAAGAGGCGACAAGTCATGCTCCACACCGCCACCTCTTCCTGAAGCCAGCTGCCTCCCACCAGAGCTCTTGTGAAGCTCCCTGCGGCGCCTCAGTCTCCCGCAGCTCGTTGCCGCCATCCCCTCCCCCTCTTTCCCGACTCGCCTCCGCCGCTCTCCTTCGAATCGAGCAGGGACAGTACGCACCATGGCGTCCTCGACCATCTTGCCGTTGACCTTCCTCGCGATCCAGCCCTCGAACGGCCCTTCTCCAGCAGCAGCCGCGGCGGCCTGGGTGTCGCCGCCGTTGAGGTACGGGTTGGCGGCGTCGCTGGCGGTCATCCGGGCGCGCTTCGAGCTCGGTTCGGCCATGAAGGTGCTTGTGAGGGTGCTTGAGTGCTTGGAGGGAGCAGCAGCAAGCGAGCGAGAGTGCCGAGGGAGCGAAGGCGGAGCTTGAGCTGGGGTCGACGAGGAGGGAGCGAGAAACGGCCAAGTCAGAGGTCGAGTTGGCTAACCTCCCTCTTTCGCTTGGCGAGTGCTGTCACTCCCCCTGGACATGCTTTGTGAGGAGCGGGTGGATTTACAGCAGACGGAAAAGCAGAAACCACGACTACGAGAAAAAGGCGACGGAGGAAGAGTGGGTATGGCTGGACAACGTCTGTGAGGCGAGAGGCGCAAGGGGGAATAGAGCCAGGGGAATCATATGCGATGGAAGAGGGGCGGCGGGAACACAGATGACCGAGAACCGGTGGGCAGGCAGAAGGCGGCGGAAAGGCAGTGAAGGCGGGACTGGCGAAAGGCGCACGGTGGCACAGAATAGGGCAGGGTAGAGCCTTTAGATGTTGGTGGTCGAGTCGACCTCGATAGTCGGGACTGCAAGAGAGGGAGTGCAGGAGAAGCGATGGAGAAGAGGGCGGATCAGGGAGGTCGAAGAGGAGAAGAGGGTCATAAGCTGCGGGAGCTCGCGCTTGTAGGAATGGGACTCACCGATGGTCGAGATGAACTTGAGGAAGACGAGGAGGTACTGGTCGACCCTGAGCCCGCCGAGGTCCTCCTCCTCGCCCGCCTCCTCCTTGCTCTCCTTCTCCTTCTTCTTCCCGAGGCCGAGCCATTTGCTCCCCCCGCTGACCTTCCTCTTCTCCTTGCCGTCCTGCGCAGACTCGCCCGACGCCTCGCGCTCGCGGCGCTGCAGCTCGCGCACGTTGTTGTCCATGCGCTCGATCACCTTCTTCATGACGCTGCTGTGCTTGCACGGGTGGACCGAGGCAATGTTGAGCGAGGACGAGTGCGGGAAGGGCTCGACCGTGACGGTCTTGAGGGCGTGGTCGGAGGAAACGTCTTCGAGGGCAGAGGTAGGCGGGAGCGGGCGCTTTTGCTGCAGGCGGGCGAGGCGATGGCAGGTCGTACAAGAGGAAGAGGCACAGCAGAGAGAGAGTCAGATGAGGCGAAGGAAGGACAGCCCAGTGAGCGGAGAGAAAGAGACGAAGAAAAAGACGAAAGACGCACCTCGTCGTAGCCGAGCAGCCACATCCGCGGGGTCTGGTAGTACTTGTCGTAGGTGATCATGCAGTCGTACGTGCGGACCTGGACGAGGTTGTCCGACCTTGGAGCACGCAGTATACCGTCAGCATCTCGCTTCTCGGCAAAGAGCGAGAAAAGCGGTGCGGCAAGCTCACCCTTGCGTCGCCGGCTCCACCTTGACAGCCGCGTCGTCGTCCTCCTCGACCAGCCCGCCTCCAACCGCGTCCTCGTCGTCCATATCGGGGATGTCGTCCAGATCGGGGATCTCGTCCTTGCTGATGCTCGTGTCGGCGAGGTGGGAGGTCACGCCTTCGACTCCACCAGCGGAAGAGGAGGGGTCGTCCAAGTCGGGGATGTCGCCAATGACGGGAATGGCCGTGGTCGAGTTGGGGTCTGCGGGAGAAAACGGGTCAGGCTTTGAGCTAGGCGGGAAGGGACGAGAGCGAACGCAGGACGCACCTTGGGCGTTCGTGTGCGTCGCGACCCAGTCGTCCTCGCCGCCCGGTCCCGCCTCGCCGCCCGCCTCGAGCTCGTCGGCGAAGTTCATGAGCATCTCGGCGTACTCGTCCTGCCCTCCGCCCTGGTTGCCGAGCTGCGACACGCGCCTCAAGCACGGGACTGTAGAAAAGACCTCATCAGCGCGAGATGACAGCAGGAAGAACGACCAGAGCGCACCGTTGCGGCTGATGAGGTACTGCTTGTCCTTGGGGAGAAAGTCCCTGGCCTTGGCCGGCTCGCCGGCCTCCCACTGCCAGGTCGGGAACTTGTAGACGAGGAAGTCGCCCGCGGCGACGAACTCGTCGGGGGTGATGCGGCCCGACTCTTTGAACTTGGAGTCGCGGAGGACAGGGGCGAGGTAGTCGCGTACGGCCCAGAAGTGCGTCTGCGCGTGGAGAAATGTCCAGTCAGCTTCTGTTGCCCCTCGACTAGGATATACGCTCTCCAAGGCGGTATACGAGTGGTGAGAGGGGAAGAAGGGGGTCGGGGCTCGAGGGGGAGGTGGGGGACGAGGAAGAGCGAGGGCGCACCTGGAGGGATCCGAGCATGGCTGGGTGGGTGTATGGGAAGGTGAGAGTGACTGTAGCGAGGTGCAGGAGAGGCTGGAAGCAGCAGCAAGTGAGCTGAAGCCGGTCAACCTCGTCCTCGACCTCGTCTGGGTCGACTCGCACTTAACCATGTCGACCAACCACCCTCTCGTACGCTCTTACACCCTCAAACGCCCTCATCGCACCCACTGACCCCCTCTCGCAGGCCCCGCATATCCTCCCAGCCTGCCAGCGCTTTCCTGCCCAAGCCGCCGCTCTCTTCCAGTCCTTCGTCGACCTCTCCCTCGGTACGCACGCTCTCTTCGTCCCTGTCTCTCAACCGAGCTCACTGACCGTCTCACCCCCAGCGCAACAATGGCGTGACCTCGAGGTTGTCGAGCTGGACGAGTGCGGCTGTGCTGTCCTGCGAGGCAGGCCAAAGACCCCTAAGAAGGTGCGCTTCCCGCTGTGCCTTTCGCGCGATGCCGCCGCTGACCATCGTATGTGCTGATCGCGGCGCACAGGCTCCTCCCGCTGTGGTTCTCCCGATGAACCTCACCACTCCGACCTCTCTTGCCTCGTGCGTCAGCCTTCGCCCGTTCAACGCCTGCTTTTCCTCGCATTTGAAGGCACTCGGCTATTCTTCGATGCCGGAAGCTGACCTTACTTTCCCTGTCCAGCCTCACGTCCATTCTCACTGCCGTCACCTCCCGCTTCCCCTCGCAATCTCCTCCCTCATCCTCTTCAGCCCCCTCTTCCGATGCGCCAAAACCCGACGACGCCGATCCGACAACCGTCTATCTCGCCATCGTCGAGAAGGACTCGTCGATCGTGTACTACGTCCTTCGGAAGGGCATCGTCAGCCCGAAGGAGGTGCCAGAGTAGCTCGGCTGACGGCTTGAGACGGGAGAGATAGAGGGACGACGTATGTTTGTTGTAACACCAGGCGGGCGCGCTGTCGCGGCAGCGTCGCGATCTCTTCTCCTCCTGTTTCTTTCCTCCGGTCCCCTCTGCTGCTGCTACCACAGCAGCTGGCTACACGCTCGTCTCTGCGGGCCTCGGCGACGATACATGGGCTTGCGTCTGCGAAGCATCGGGAAGGAGCCGGAGTAGTCGAGCGAAATGGGCGGGAGCACCTCATCGAGGAGGTGGAGGTCGCAGGAGCCGGTAGGCGCGCCGCTCGCCGTGGCAGACGAAATGAGGATCATGCACAGCAGAACAAGCGCGTCAGGAAGCGAGCGCGAAACAGCAAACAGCCAACTTGTTCCCCTCCCCCTCTTGACCTCTAGCCTCCCCCCGTCATCGCTGGGATCTGCTCCTCGTACTGCTCTGGCCGCCCATATTGCTCACCTCCCCCAGCACGCCGAAGCGCGCGCTGCCCCGCGCTCTCCTCGCTGAACCCGCCGCACCCCTCCATCTCGCCATCGAGCTTCCCTTTGCGTTACCGCCTCGGGTGCTGACTCCCGTGCACCAAGCTTAGCAAGCTCCACACTCGCAGTAGTCACCTTTCTGTGCGCCTGCCGTGCGTGCTTGCGCTCAGCTCAGCCGGGGCGCTCCACCCCCCGTCCTCTCCCCCTTGTTTCCGCTTCCCTCTCAAGCTCCTCGCAGCTAAGAATCAGCCATGTCGCACCCTACCCAGAGCCAGGTCCCCATCAAGCTCGGCCACAAGCTCCCTCCGCGCTCTCGCGATCGTCTCGAGAAGGGTACGTCTTTCTCCTTCCTCTCCCGTCGCACTACCAAGCTGACCTGCGCCCTCCTCTCACTCCAGCCGGCATCGACATCAACGACTACCCGCACTGGCCACAGAAGCCCTCCGATGTCAAGCTCGCCGCCGCCGTCCGCGCCGCACCTCGCAAGCACGTCGACCCGGGCACGCGCGCCGACCCGCAGAAGAAGGCTCTCTTCGGCGCCGCGAAGGAGGTCAAGCACCTCACGGCGCACATCGGGACCGAGATCGTCGGCCTGCAGCTCAAGGACCTGGACGACAAGCAGCGCGATGAGCTCGCGCTCCTCATCGCTGAGCGCACTGTGGTGTTCTTCCGCGACCAGGACTTGACGCCCCAGGATCAGCTCGACCTTGGCGCGTACTACGGCGAGCCCGAGATTCACCCTTCGGCTCCGCAAGGTGCGCTCCCCTGCCTCTTCTTCCCTCTCCTTCGCCCTTCTTTGCCCTGAGAACGCTAAACCCTCTTCCTGCGCACAGTTCCCGGCGTTCCGGGCGTGAGCATCATCTGGGCGCTGTCGGTTCTGCGAGTTTTCTGCACATCTGAGGTGGTCCTGACATCTTCCCGACCCTCTTGCAGGCTCAGCGGCGAAGAGAACTTCAAGAAGCTGTCGTCGCGCAACCCCTTCGGTACGCAGGACTGGCACACCGACTTGACTCACGAGGTCCAACCGCCGGGCGTGACCCACCTGCACAACGACACCATCCCGTCCGTCGGCGGCGACAGTACGCCCTTTCCCTCCTCATTCCCGCCTTTCCCGCTCACGGTCTCCCTGCTTCAGCCTACTGGGCCTCCGGCTACGGCGCCTACGACAAGCTCTCGCCCACCTTCCGCAAGCTCATCGAGGGCCTCAAGGGCGTTTACCTGTCGGCGCATAAGTACCCCAACCCGGATGACCCTGAGGGACCGCGCGTGCACATCGAGACGGTGCACCCGCTCGTGCGCACTCACCCGGCAACGGGCTGGAAGAGCCTCTTCGTCAACCGCAAGGTGCGCTTCAGGCCTTTTTTTTCGAAAAACGGAGCTCGACTGACCTCCCTCTCCTCCTTTTCCAGTTCACCGACCGCATCGAAGGTCTTGAGCCCGCCGAGTCGAAGCTTATTCTCAACCACCTCTTCGATGTCTGTAAGCTCGCTTTTCTTCCCCCTGTCCATTCTCCGCTTGACCTTTCCCGCCCTGCAGACGAGAAGTCGCTCGACATCCAGGTCCGCTTCAAGTGGACGCCCGGCACGTCGGCTCTGTACGTTTCAGCCTTCTTGTGTCCCGCTCATCTGCGCTGACGGTCCTGCACGCTTTCGCCTCCCCCCTGCCCCTTTTTTCCTTTCTTCCTGCGCTGCCACAGCTGGGACAACCGCATCTCGATCCACGCCGCCGTCTTCGACTACGAAGGCAAGGAGCCTCGTCACGGCACGCGCGTGTCCTCGCTCGCCGAGGTCCCGTATTTCGACCCCAAGTCGCCGTCGAGGAGGGAGGCGCTCGGGCTCGACCGCCCCGAGGACTTTGTCTTCAACCGCAAGGAGGTGGCGTACTGAGCGATACGACGCTCGTAACCGCGCTGAGTGGACCGGAGCGTGCGCGCCAGCTACTTTCCTTCCGTCTCTTCCTCACTTCACTCCCCTCGCCTCCTCTTCTCGTTTTTTCTCTCCCGTCGTTACCCTCCTTTTCCTTCATTCCTCCATTCAAGCAGTAGTCGTGCAAAGTCTGTCCGTTCTGTGCCCGCCTGCCCGCGAGAAAGGTGAGAGTCTGGTCGAGGGGAAAACCAGGGGTTCAACCCCAGTTCAAGCAGCTCTCAGGACCCGCAAAAGATGAGGGAGAAGGACAAACGCAGCATGATGCAGTGCAACAACAGGTAGGAGGTAGGTGAACTCGGCAGAGAACATGGAAGAAACGCGCATCTCCCTTTAATCAAGCACAAGATCCGCATCGTCGACCCGGACCGCCTGGCCCAGCTTCGTCTTCTCCGCCGCCGCGCGCATCGCCATCCTCGCCAACGGCGTCGACGTCTTCCTCGAGCCGCCTCGAAGGACGAGTGGCGAGGCCTCCGTGTCGGAAGTGGATGGGTGGGTGAGGAGGATGTCGTAGTGGCTCGCGGTGGTCGAGCGCACTGAGTAGGGCGTGACAGGCGCAACACCGAGCTGCTCGCTGCCGTCCAGGTCGACCTCGTCGTCCTCGTCGTCCTCAACCGGAACCGACGCTGCCCGTCTTCGGATCCGCTTCTTCGGGCTCGCGACCGGCGACTCGGTCGGCGGGTCCGACTTGAGGGTTGTTTCTCGGCAGCGCTTCTTGGAGGGCGACATCGGAAGCGAGTAAAGGACCTCAATGCCTGCCGCCGGAGCGGGCGAGGATGGCTCGGAGATGTCCATTGCCGAGGGTGGGTGCTGCTCTGCGGTTGCTGAGCGGGAGAGAGCTGGCTTGGCGGCGGGCGCGGAGGTCATTGGGTCATGGAAGAAGGAGAAGGAGTCGTCGTCGAGGAGGTACGGCCCGGGAGAGGGTGAGCGGCGGGGAAGAGGCGTGCTGATGCCGCGTGCGGGTCGAGCGGGCGTGTCGGCGATCTCGACCGAGCTGTCGACGACGTCGAGGTCGGACCCGCTGTCGTCCTCTTCAGCGTGCTCGCCGGCCTCATCGTCGGACAGCTCGAGGACCTCGACCGCGCGCTTCTTGCCCTTGCCCTGCACATCAACCGCCTTCTGCGCCTTCGCTGCCCCCATCCTCCGCTTCGCGCTCAACGTCAGACCCGAGTCGTCTGAGAATGCGCGAAGCTTCGCGCCGGGCGTGTCCTGCGTGAGGTCCAGCTCGCCGAGCGGTGCGGGGCTGGTCGAGGGGGATTGACGGGAAGTCGAGGCGCCTTTGTTGCTGTCTTGTCGCGTCAGCAGGAGGGGGGGAGGCATGCGCTTCGTGTTCGTGTCGCGGTAGTCGTACTGTTTGATCGAGGCGGAGGTCGACTTGAAAAAGGTGGTGTCGATCGAGTAGGAAGTTCGAGTTGAGTGGTACTGGTTGGTGAGGTGGGAGCTGGAGGTTTGCGAGACCGTCAGTGTAAAGCCGCCAGTCGGGTGCAAGGATTGTACTTTTGCGCCTTCTTGCTCTGAGCCGGCGGAGCTGGCGGCAAGTCGAGTATGTCGTGCCGCCAATCGAGGACCTCGTCGACAGAGTCTCGGAGCTCTTTGCTGGCGGATGGCGTCGTGACGAGGATGGTGTGGCACCTTTCATGCTGGAGGGCGGCCAGGGAATAGCAGTAGTCGCGGTCCGAGGTGACGAGGATTACGACGGGCGGGGCGTCGGCCTTGAGCGCAAACTTCAGGAAGTCGGTCATGATGATCTTGTCGACGACTGCATCAGAAAGGACAGGTCAGCATGCAAGAGGAGGCGAGCGGAAGGAAAGGAGAAAAACGCACCGTCCTTCTTGTTTCCGTGCGGGCAATCGGAAACGTCCCAGCCAGCATGTCTGAGGTGCTCGCGCAGAGCCGTGGTGCGAACGCCACGCTCGAATGCGGTGTCCATGTAGGCCTTGAGCAGAGAGATTCGTCCGTGAGAGAGGGCGATTTTGCTCAAGCGCTTCAGGGCCGAGTGCGGCGCGTAGCCAGACGGGAAGCGGACATTCTGTAAGGGGAGGAGGGACAAGTTCAGCCCTCTTCGCTGGGAGGAAACCCTTCATCGCTGCTTGCGAACCTCCCCACCTCGCGGCGACCCTGCCAGAGAAGGCACCTGGGAGAGCAAAAGCGCACCTCGTAGTCCCAGAAGATGCCCACGGCCGGCTCAGACTCGTCCCTCGCCCTTCGCGCCATGCTCCTGCTCGGCACCGGAGTCGAGTTGAGCGACGAGGACGTCCTCGGCCGCCGTGCCGCTATTGAGCGCTTCGGTTGGGGTGCTCAGGTCGGCCTGGCGGTCTCGAAGCGAGCGACTAGCAGCAGGCGTTGTGAGCGGTTGAGGCCGAAGCCAACCGGGACTCACTCTCCTCGCTTGATCTCTTCGAATCTCCTCACTCTGCTCAAGATGGCTCAAACGGACACCGAGCACGCCCAACTACTCGAGGAGATCGCGCTCCTTGAAGCAGAACTCGCCCGGCAGTCGACCGCCTCTGACGGCCAAGGTCGTTCAACTGGTGGAGTGGGACAAGGAGCGCGGAAGCGGGAGAGGTCGCCGGTGCGAGCTGCAGAGTGGGGCAGTATCGGAATCCTGAGAGCCGGACGGGCGAAGCAGCAGGTGCGTCCCTCCCGACTATGGCTGTCCTCTTCCTCCACCTAACCCTCTTCTTCCGCAGGTTCTCCGCAACGTCGAGCTTTCCGGCATCGAGATTGACTCGGCTACCTCCGAAGTGCTGCAAGAGTCTCCAGGTACGCCTTCCTCCTTCTCACCCCTTTGACCCAT